>LOEQ01002632.1:1557-22844 GCA_001685075.1 Bramus lutescens | reverse complement strand
CTTATTAACTAACTCTTACATCTTAAATTAACCCATTTCTATTAATCAGTGTATTGCCACGAGGCTGTGGCTTACCGGAAAGGTTCTGGTGGTGTCTTTCTCCTTCAGCAGCTACATGGCATCTCTCTGATTCTGCCTACTTTCTTTATCTCTCTTCAGATTTTCCATCTGGCTTTACTCTGCTAAGCCTTTGGCCAAAACAGCTTTATTCATTAGCCAATGAAAGCAACATATATTCAGAAGGACATCCCAGGTCACCCTAACTAAAACCTGACTCTGGGTATATACTGCTGCCCCCGCAATTATAATATGGCAGCTATTTCTCTTCTCTAAACCAAGTCCTTCAAGACCGTTTTGTTTGACAAGATCATTTCGGTGACCTCCATGATACCACTTCCGTACGCACTGCCCCCAGCTTTGAGCCTGGTAATCTACATCTGTCTCCTTGTTCTCCTCAGGAATGATTACCCCTTCCAGCTCCCAGCCATGACAGTTCAGCTGTTGAGGAGTAAAGCCTGCAGTTTATACCTTTCTCTCCTGCCTACGAGAGTCTTGATTTTATTTACGCCACACATCCGAATGTCTGTGTTCCCTCTTCTGTGCTCCATTCCTCTCAGGCTGCTTGTTTCTCAGCTGCACTTGACACCAGTGACGATTCTCAAAGCTCTCTTCTCGTAGGTTCCTAGATCCTATGCTACTGCTCTGTCTCTGCTCTCTGCTACCGTTGCTGGGCTCCTTTGCCAGCCTGTTCTCTCCACCTGACCTTTAAATGGAGCCGTTCCTTGAGGCCTGATCCTGGCAGCTTTCCTCATAACACACTTCCTTCCAGGCAGTTTCAGCCACCATCAGTGACTCCCCTACTGTTCAAGGCCATTTGTTTGTCACCTTCTGACCTTTATTGGACATTTGCAGTCCAACTCGAG
Source organism: Bramus lutescens (assembly GCA_001685075.1). Taxonomy (NCBI): domain Eukaryota; kingdom Metazoa; phylum Chordata; class Mammalia; order Rodentia; family Cricetidae; genus Bramus; species Bramus lutescens. Next base: position 21,921 of record LOEQ01002632.1, on the reverse strand, counting down.
ACTGAACTCAGAAATTCTAACTTGTTTCCACACACAAATAAGAAAAGAGGGATTCAGCTTTTCTTGCAGTGTTTCCCGTTTCAGCAATGGTTCTGTAGTCAGCCACATTGCAGAGCTCTAGAATTGGAAGGTGATCTTATCATTTTTTTCTTCTCTACTGTCTTAGAGTTTCTGTTGCTGTGACAGAACACCATGATCATAAAGCAAGTTGGCGAGGAAAGTGTTTATTTGGCTCACACTTCTGAGCACAGTTCATCACTGAAGGAAACCAAGTCAGGAATTCAAACAGGGCAGGAACCTGGAGGCAGGAACTCATAGAGAGATGGGGGAGGGTTGTTTCGGTTTTCTATGAGTCATTTCTTTCTTTTTATACCACCCAGGATCAACCAATCATTAGTCAAAAACATGACCCTACGTACTTACCTATGGACCAATCTGATGGGAACTTATTAGTGGAGGTTCCCTTTTCCCAGATCAGTCTAGTTTGTGTCAGTTGAACAAAATAGTGACAGCCAGCCAACGAAATAACAGATTATTAGATTGGTCAGTAACTTATTTCGTTAGGAAAATTACTGTGCAGTTGTTAAGCATTTTACTTTCAAAGGAAAAAATGTGAGGGAGAGATCGTGGTAGAGCGTAAGTGAATGAGGTCATTCTCTAGAGTTACACGTGTGAGGAGCCTTCACACGCCTGTGAAACTAAGGAAGGGAGGGAGCAGTCAGAGCACACGAGATGCACAGTTGACACTTGCAGCTGTGCGGTGGGGTGGAGGTCACCCCAGGCCATCTCAGCAGTGTTGATAAGACACCGCTTCACAGCAGCTTTGTTTGTCATAGCCAGAGCCTGGAAACAACCTAAATGCCCCTCGACCCAAGAATGGATGAGGAAAATGTACATTTACACAGTGGAGTACTACACAGCAGAAAAAATAATGACATGTCAAATTTTGCAGGCAAATGGATGGATCTAGAAAACATCATATTGAGAGAGGTAACTCAGACCCAGAAAGACAAATATCACATGTACTCACTCATAAGTGGCTTTTAGACATAAAGCAAAGAAAACTAGCCTACAAATTACAATCCCAGACAAGATCTCCTGAGTAAATTGGGAGCATGAGGACCATGGGAGAGGCAGGGAGGGGAGCAGAGAAAAATGTATAGCTCAATAAGATCAGTAAAAAAGTTACAAAAAAAAGGAAACCATCTCCACCAGGAAAAAAGGGATGCATGTATAGACAAATAAACAAGTGTATTAATCATAAAAATGAAGCTATAAGAGCATTCCCAGCTCCATTTTCATTTTGTTTGAATACATACACATACATATATAATACAATAGTCTTATTAATTTAATTTCTCATATTTATTATTTTATCCCTTCTGTTCTTTTTGCATAAAATTTTCCTCTGTTTACTGCCTTTATAATATAGATTATACTGAATCAACTATTTTCTGCTATAATTATTTTTATTTGAACAATCACTAGCATTTTATTAACAAAGTAATGGGTTTCATTTTGATATTTTCATATACATACCTTAATATATGTTGTTATACTTGTTCTTACTCCCTGACTCCCTCCCCCCTCCCCATCCCCCTGATGTGGTGGTCCCTTACCCCCCACTCCTACCATGTTGCCTTCTGCTTTTGTGTTACATACATTTAGTTCATTCAGTTGTCATCTCTTGTTCTTCCTTCTTTCTCCCACATCAGATTCTGTCTCCTTTATCTTAGTGCCCCCTCACCGTGTGTGTGTGTGTGTGCGCGCGCGCGCGTGTGTGCGTTTAGATGTCTGCTTGTGTATACATAAATTTAAATCATGATGTTGTGATGTTGCTACATGGGAAATAAAACGTGCAGAAAGAAAGTACCTCTCTCTCTCTCTCTCTCTCTCTCTCTCTCAGAGAGAAATGTGGATGCTGCAAGCACAGGTTTAGCTTCTGCTCTTTATGCACTTGACATTCGTGATCCCACTGTCAGCAAACATTGTCTAGGCTCTGTAGAGATGCAGAAACAAGTATGGTGGAGCCACGGCATGTGTGTATGTTGTCAGTGTGGTTTTGAAGATACTTATATATTTAAATGCTGAGGAAAAACATAGGAAAGTTAATGACACAAAGCAGAATAATTTAAAACACAAAAATCTTTGCAGTACTGTGTAAGGATGGAATGTAGAAGGGAGTTGAAAGAGCCCACGATGGACAGCAATATGCTCTGGCCTCAGAACAGAGCACCGTAGACTCAGGTGCTCTTTGGCAGCAGAAAGTTGAGGGATTCTCACCAGATTCTTCTCCTTTCTCCATGAGGGGGAGGCAGGAATTGGGACTGAAGGCAGAGCTAGTAGCAACTTGAGAAAAGTGTGTAGTGTTGGAATCCACGGCCCTGCACATGGCAGCCAGTGGTCGCTGGGAAAAGCAGCATGCTGAGAGGGCTTGAAATTGTTGACCTTGAGTTTCCAATGGCATCATTTTGTGAGACCTGCGATCTTTTCCAGCAGTGCTCCATGTGCTGGACTGCCAGGGCTGGGAAGAATAACATTGGGGTCTTGCCAGAGAGGAGTTCAGTAGATGCTAACACGTGAGCTCGTGATGAACCATGGAGTCTGAGCTGGACAGAAAGGAAGGCAAACCAGCCAGGAACCAAGAGTTTTATGTCTGACAATACTCAATATCTGGAGGTCAAAATAAAATGAAGGGGTTTGTAACCTAATTATCCCTAGTGTACTAGATACCTGAAATGAAACAAATAATATCTCAGAGGTATGTTCTGAGAGGTAGAATATCTCTGAGTATATTTATTAGAGATGAAAAGACCAATATGCAGACAATATATTAGGTCACAGGGTGTAAAGCAAACGAAACTAGGTACTAAATTTATTCAGTGACTAGAGAATGGTAATGAAGTAGAGAGAAAGCTAGTGACTGGGATTGTCTGGGTCTCAAGGGCAGGGTTTTCACCTAAAGACACCAACTTCGCTTGACTGAAGAGCCTGGCATATCGTCGAGAGATGGACCTTCATTAGCAAAGACTGAAGAGAAAACTGCCATTCAGGGAGCACCATGTGTTAGTTAATGTCCAGAATGAGAGAAAGGGAATTCATCGAAGACAGAGGACCAGAACGGTGGAAAGGTTTGGTTAGGAGAGCCAGCTGCTTCCAAAAAGAAATTAGAATGTGGAGTAGAGAATGAAGAGAACCTCCAAGGAGCCTGTGGGAGCCATCTATGGAGTGGCTTTACTAAGTGAGGTGAAAATCAGGCTTTCCAGTTCCCATAGTGGGAAGACACAGCAAGATGCCTCAAGGTTGTAAAATAATGTTGCTTTTTGGTTTTGGTTTTAGTTTTGGTTTTTGTTGTTGTTTTTCTTTTTTTTAAGAAACAGATTTCTAAAGAAGCCGACTCAAAACTACCCACAAAAGTGAAATAAAAAGATACGGATAAAACTAAATTCTTAAATATATGTTATAAGGTTTAATTCTGTTCTCAATTCCAACTTAAGAATTACCCCTAGGAAGGCTAGGGAGATGGCTCAGTAAATAAAACATTTCTATGTAAGGTTAAGGACAAGAGTTACCACCAGAACCCTGTTAAGGCTGGGCACATGCCACAGCTGCCTGTAATCCCAGCACTTGGGAGGCAGGCACAGGATGTGTGGGCGGAGCTAGGGTAGCACAGGATGTGTGGGCGGAGCTAGGCTAGCTAGAATTGGTAAAGTCCAGATTTAGCAAGTGATTTTACCTCAGTAAGTAATGTGGAAACTGATCAAGGGAGATACAATGTCCACCTCAAGCTTCCATGTACACATGCAAGCATATGTGCACTCGTAAACATGCAAGCCTACATACACACATAACATTCCATATATACATACAAAAAGAATTACAAGAAATTGTCATCCACATTGGATTTTCCTATTTTTTTAACTGCTTACTTTAGAAAATAGTTTGTATTTCATGGGAAACAGAACCTCCTGCACTCACTAAACATTATCTGGAGTCAAAGTTATATTTATATGCATCTAGTATGTGTCTAAGCGCACGAAAGGCCAGAAGCAAGTATAGATGTACAGGTTCCACAGAGCAAAGCTTTCTTTAAAGTGGGTTGTTTGCCATGTAAGCAGTTTCTGTGGTTGCCTGCAGCATGGTGATTGATACTGCCTCTGTGGCTGTGCTGGTGAATTCTGACTTCAGAAAATGTATGTGGGGTCAGTTGACAGGTTACCTGTTTATTGAAGGCTGGGTGAACCATAGAAGCATTTGCACAGCTTGGTTAGTAAATGCTGCACAGAGTAGTGATCTTACACATTCAGTTCCCTGCTCACTCAGTTGTTTTTTAGGTGTAGAGTTCTTATAAGGGCCATGGCTCAGTGGTTAAGAGATTTGCTGCTCCTGCAGAGAGAGGACCTAGCTTCAGTTCCCAGCACCCACATGGCTAGCAGCTCACAGCTATCTGTAACTTCCGTTTCACGGGATTCAGTGCCGTCTTCTGGACTTTGTGAATCCTACATATAAATCTGTTTTTATGTTGGATCTCCCTGAAACCAGGAATCCAGGCGTGGGTGCTGGAGCTCTAAGTCGGGTCCTCTGCACGAACAGGACATTTTCCTAACACTGAGCTGTCGTCCATTCTTCAGTCAGAAATTACACAGTCTGAATTGATTTTCTGGTGCTGGCTTACTGACATGGAGTACAGTTAATATTCTATAATTGCATGTTTGTAAGTTGCTTAGGGTGTTTAAAGCCGTTCCATTTATTAACATTTTATTGCATAAACTGTGCTATAGCCATACAAATGATTACTGAAACATATAAAAGAATCCTATTAACCAGTTCATCTGTTTTCATTTGTTTATGAATTTTTCTAGTCCTAGGCCATTAGACATTTTCCAGTGGATTCTGTGTTCTCTTTATGCATTCTTAGGGTATAGATGTGTCTTCATATTGATCATTTTATACTACTATTGAGTAAGGCTTTGGAATATAGAGGGCCTCCCAATGGATTCAAGTTGTTTTTAACTTAATTAATGTCTTCCATACTTTTGCTTTCATATAGAACCAAAAAAAAAAAAAGGAAAAGGCATTAAATCCATTTTACTTTGTTGCTTCATATAACCTTATATTGAAAGCCATCAGAGGGAATGTCTTCAGAAGGGTGTACTAACAGAACTCTAGTTTGTTGGGAGAAAACGTAGCCTACTTTATATGATTTCTCTTAAGACCCTTGATAAGTCAGATTACTGGCTGAAAAAGGTTTTTGTTGTTTTGCCCTAAGGTCATTTTTATAGGGACTTCATGGCCAGTAGATATGAGAGGTAAGTAAAGGAAAGCTGTGAGAATCTAGCAGTGTTCCGCTGTCAGGGCCGTGTCTCTGCTTGGGAGAGCTTAACTGACGTGATCATCCGTGACAGTCTCGTCACCGCTGCTGCTGACAGGGTCTCTTTATGCTTCTTAGGAGGTTTTGGTGTTTCTCAGGGAGCCGCTGTTCTGATGAAAGACATTCTTCAGTCTAATATTGGGTCCACAGGAGCCAGAGCATTCCCCAATTTGAGCTATTTTAAGTGTGTCTCCAAAAGCAGTATCTACAGTTTCCTGTCCGTATTCTTAAAAAATATTTGGTATGTCAGTCATTTCTGTAGAAACTTTTTTTAGAAAGTGTATTATAAAATGATAGACAAAAAGAATAATTGGTGTTAGTTTAATAAATAAGAATGTGCAATTAGTATCTCTAAAAGGCTGTTCTCACATGGATAATTATTTTTGCAGAGCTGAATATTTAAGGCTTTAATTTTATACTTATTGCTAGATCATTATATCTAATTATTTTGACCATTTAGTCAAATAATTAATCTCCAAGTCTGAATATTTATAGTGAAGAATGAGTTTGGAGAAAGAAAAATAATTATATGTCTCTTCCTCTGTTATTTTATTCTGCCTGCCGTCAGAGTATAAAAATATACACGTACGTTGTTTGTTGTATCATATTCTTGGATCGTACAGATGGAGTGGAAATGTGCACACAGGTCAGCCGCTGTTAAAGACTGAAGCTAACGAAAGCCACAAATGAGGACAGGATGAGCTGTGAGCTGCGCATTATGTGATGATACACAGGTGTTTGGAAGACAAACAATGTTCTGAGGCAAACAAGATTTAAATACTTTTGCATCTCTAATTACTTTATTCCGGTTATTAGGCAGAAAGCAAATGACTTTTAAATAAAATCCAAACTTTCTGCAATATAGTTCAAATACAAAATGTTGAGTAGCCTAACTTTGTTTTTGTTTTTTAAAAGTAAAGTAACTTTCTGTGTGGTCAAAAGTGGTTTAAAAGTTATGTTTTTAGTTGTATTTTAAAACCCGTGCCACCCCTATCCTGGCACATCTGACAGCATCGGCCAGTTTTCAATTACGTCTCACGTGCTTTGCAATCATAGAGCTGAGCAGCCGAGAGCGAGGATGCTAACGTACTGTTTTTGTTTCTAGGACGGTGAACTTTGACATAATAAAATACCTGTATGATTTCTTGTGAAAACAAACCTCAAAGCCATATGGACACTGTGACAATGACTAAGCCAAGCTGTGTTCATCCAACCACTTAGCTGGCCAGGGAAAGGAGTTCTTTGGCTCTATTGGATTTGTCCAAACAGGTGCTGGCCCAGCATGGACTCGGATGGAAATACTCTGATTGGTCTGGGTAGATGTGAGCAGAAGACTCTTTACCAGGGGCCCAGGAGTATTTGGAAGCAATGTGTTAATTATAAACAGCAGGGTCTGAGCACAATCTGTTCTGCTCTTAATGATGTTATCTTAACACTGAAATTGCCTGAAGCCCATTTACTTAGGTCTGTGTTTTGCTCTATGAAGTATCCCCTGCGCTCTGAATGTGCCAGCACCTCTTGTTTGTATGGCCACCATTTTCACGTCCTCTCCATGGGAGCCTCTGAGTCTCCTGCCAAAGCAGATTTCCTACGGCCACGATTTTCAAAGATCATACTTGCAAAATATTTGTTATGTTTTAAAACTCTAAGCTCTATATGCTAATTTTTTTTACCCTGATTTTCTCAGACACAAGGCAGCTTGTGCAGATGTACACACACCAGCGTTATGTCTGAGTCTGCTTGCTGCTAACTTGACAGTGCTTGTGTAAGAAACGCTTATCTGCCCAAACTGGCTTTTTATCAGCATCTTTGTTTCCTCCCTTCCTCTCTCTTTCCCTCCTTTCTTTCCTTTTCCTTTTCTTTAAATTGTTGGCTTTTGAGACTTCCACAATAAAATCCTTCCTCTTACATGAGTCCTATGCTTTGGTTCTGAGTACCTTTCATATTTCATATTTTTAAAGTAGTTTTCTGTTACTGTTGAATACTTGAATAAACTAAACAGCTTTAAAGTGATTAATTATATCTAGTTTAAATTTGGTGGCATTTTACTCCATTTTTTTGAAGAAAAATTCTCATAGTCGGCATTCCTAGGTAGGAAGCTTTTCCTGTAATGATTTTCTTACACTCTCTGGTTCAGAGACAACTGGTTTTTCTCTCTCACTCTTGAGGGAAAGAGGAGAGAGGAGGAGTAAATTGATCTTTGCCTTCCTGTGCAAGATGGGAACTTTGAAGTCAGAAGGGCACCACCCACGGCTAGTGAGCGAGTCTGCATCACCCATCTTCCAGGATCAGGGAAGAGCTGAGTACAGGACAGACTCACACTTGGGTTTCCAGATGTACAGATCTATGGAGAATAGACAGTCGTGTAGGTAACCATTCTGAGCAATGCCTCCAGGGACAGATGGTTTTGGTAAGTGACCTGTCCTGATCAAATTGAAGTGTGAGGTGGAAACTGATACCAGAAAGGAAGCAAGTGCCAGAAAGAAACTGAGGATGAGAGGAGGAAGGGGCGGAGTTTCTGGTGGGAGACACCATTGCTCCTCAGGGCAGCTGGTTACCCCTCTCCTACCGAGCACAGCCCCTGCCCCAGGTATTGTGACACCACATCGCCAGTCCTAGAGGGAGCTTTCCTTCACAGTCCCCTAATTACATGTCCCTGCCCTGACTGGGCCTTCAGAAGTCTGCTATTTTGTAATTTACTTCTGTCATTTAGCATTGCTAAATGACACAATAAATGTGATCACTTTATTTCAATGAAGACTAATAAAGCTTAATACACATATTAGCATTTTAACCGTGGTCGTCTGTGAATGAAGTCTTCCCTTTGGAAGATATGTGTGTTTCTCCAATTAGAGGAAGAAATCTAACAGTGAGAATCATGCTAGCCAGTAAGCCAGATACTCCTGTTAAGACAGGAGGCAACCTATACCTGTCTGCTCTGCCTCAGTCCAAAAGTATTGTGGACTGTGCGGTATGTGAGGGAAGTTACTAAACTGGGGGTTTTCAGGTTTTCTTATGGAAATCTTTGACTTTACACATTCCTTAATTTAGGGAGAGCCAGGTCACCCTCGTCATTTCAATCCCCAACCGGCCTTCAGAGATGAGGAAGTTCTTTTCAAAGGATCAAGTGTCTGTAATAATAAAGCAGTTGAGACTTGCCCTGAACTCCTGAAGTCTGACTTCCTTGGGCCAAACCAACTCTGTCACTGGCTTTGTGGTCCTAGTCAGGTTATCCAACCCTTTTGTTCCTCTTGTCTTCATTGTATCACACTAAGCCTTAGAAGCTTAGTCTCCAGCCGGAAGCACTGTTAGCCTTCAGCATAGTAGGAGGAAGTTGAAGGTGCTACTGAGATTCTAACCCCTTCTCTGTATTTGGGTCTTGGTTGTCATGAGTGAGTAGCTTCCTTCACCATACATTCCCTTCCTTTGTATACTGCTCAGCCACAAATCCCAAAGCAGTTGGGCCACATGAACTCTGAGACCAAACTCTCAAACTGTGCTATAACAATTTTTGCTTTTCTTTTTGATGGGCCATTTCAGCTGTTTTGTTACAGTTATACAAAGCTGACTGATAATTGGAGAATATTGTTTACCTCACAGAGTTGGATCACCATTAAATAACTAGATATAGCTAAAGCAGTTATCTCCAGTGGAGGCAAATTTACCTGCCAGGAAACATTTAGCATTTCCAGAGGCATTTCCGTTTGTCTAGGTGGATCATGGAAGCAGAGAGGCTAGAGATATTGCTAAATATAGTAAGACATACTTTCTAAAGCAGAATTGTCACCAAATAATGGGAGAGACAAAGCCTCGGCCAGACATCTCGCCATCACATGAAACCAGGAAGAGTTACATCTAATTGAGTTATTGACCAAAGAGATCCCATGGAAACCCTAAACAACCTAGGCTATTGCCAAGGCCCTTCACAAACTTGACGGTAATGCCCTACTCCTGAAATTAACTCTTACATAACTCATTAAACAGAGAGGTTGACCTGTTGTCTGTCTAGAGCCTTCGCTCCTACTGAATGGTGTTCATGGTATTGGAAGGTATTCTGCTTGCTACCAGAGGAGAAATATACACAGTCGCAGCTACAAATCCTTCAGTCTGCAATGTTGAGTTACCTGCAAGATACACTGGTGTTATAGTGGCACAGAGCTTATGGGAATAACCAACCACTATCTGATTGGATTTAAGATCAATTCCATGAGATGAACCTGTGCCTGACACTGCTTGTATGGTCAAGAATGTGAGAGTGCAAAGGCCATGGACCTAGGGGGAAAATGCTGTTGTTCTGCTAAAGGAACACAGCAATAAAATAACTTCTAAAGACATTCTGCTATTCTCAGAGCAGTGGGTTGTACACCCGTTAGAGAAGCTTCTGCCTGTAGTGGATAAGAATAAATGCAGAGACCCACAACTGGACAAAGCAGAGAGTGAGAGACCTTGGAACACTCAGTCCTAAGTTCATGTCTCCATCAGATCCCCTCCCATCAGGGCTCAGGGAACTATGTAAAAGATGTGGAAAGATTGTAAGAGCCAATGGATATGGAAGACACCAAGGAAACAAGGACTTCTCTTAACACAAGACTGATGCATATGAACTCAGAGACTGTGGCAGCGTGCACAAGCCTACACAGGCCTAAGACATGGGGTTCCAGTGCTGTGATTGGAAGCAGACGCCCCCATCCCTAACCTGGAAATTTTCTCCAACTGATAACCACTCACAAAGGAAAATTTATTTTTCTTCAAGGGAGTCTCATTGGGTACAAACCACACTTAGGGCAGGCCCCAAGCTCAACAGTTAAATGGCCAACACGAAACGGAAACAAACTCTAGGGTTGGTTTTTTGAACTTGGGTTGGTTTTTGTTGTTGTTTGTCTCATAATGCTTTGGTCACTCAGCCCCCACCACTTTACATGTCTTGTTTATATAGTAGAATTCCCGATTTTGTGTCTTGTGGGATTTCTGTGTGTGTGAATGTGTCTCTGTCAATATGTTTCTTCCACTTTTCCTTTGACTATGTTTGATTTTTGTTTTTCTATTGGTTTGTTTTTATTTTATTTATGTTTTCTCTCTCATCTTCCCTTCCTTTTCTTTCTTAGACCTGTGTTTAATAATGAAAGCAAGAGTGTAGATCAGATAGGAACTAAAAGAGTTAAAGGAGGAGAAACCATAACCAGAATATATTGTATGAAAAAATCTATTTTCAATAAAATAAAAAGGTTGTACTAAGGTTGGAAAGTCTTGATCTGAGCAAGTACCAGACACATGACAGGTATTCAGTTAATTCTTAGCTATCCTCATACAAGGTAATATTGTACCTCAAGAAATTATTTCCTAAAAAATTGGAGTTACTCAAATAGTCATGGTGTCATGTATCTTTTAGAATTGAAGTTATTCACTTTATGTGTAGACTACTTGTTTTTCAGGATCCAATGAGAATGCCAAAAGTTTAGCTAAGAGATCAAGTCAGAGAACAAGCAACCTAGGGCTTACATTGTTTGCCCTTAAGTGTTATGACTGAAAAACTAGGGAGTGTATGTCCAACAGGCTGAATTAGCCAACTACTGATGTCTATAACTAATATTTTCTAGAATGTGAAAAACTAACATAGAATAATCTATTCAATATGCAGCACTCTGCTCATTCAGTGCAGGAAAAAACAATGTACCGAGTTCATGAATAATGCATCCTTTATCCCATTAAGCACCTAGTAAGTTTTAAAAGTAGTAGTAAGCAAGCCAAGTGGTGGTGCACAACTTAAATCCCAGCACTGGGGAGGCAGAGGCAGGTGGATCTTTGTGAGTTCAAGGCCAGACTGATCTAGAGTGAGTTTCAGGACAGGCACCAAAGCTATACAGTGAAACCGTAGCTCAAACAACAAAAAGTAGTGACCAGGACACAGGAATGGCTGTGTACAGTCAGCTGTGACCCTTCCTCCCATGCTACCTGAAGCCTCTCCCTATCTGTCTATAATTGTTTGCATTTCACACCTCATCCTTGAGCAGAGCATTGGAGTGGAGCCAGTTAGGCAGAAGCCGATATCCAACTTCCTCTCCTGCATTTTTAAAACTTTCATCTTTACATGTGGCTGCCTATCATATGTGAATAGTGTCGATAATTTTGCATGTAATTTCAGTCTGCTGACACAATTTGCTTTCAAAAATGCTTAGTAGAGCTCAAAGAAATCTTTCCCATCAAGATAGCAACATTTTGCTCAAATTTGCCATTAACTGCCCTGAATACACAGTTAGTGCTCATTTTCCAACAGTGGCGTGCATTCATGAGGCACAGTATGAGACGCAGGATTTGGTAGAGCAGAGAAAATTGTAATCAATTCATTCATTTAACTGCATGTTGATGCACAGTGATGGCAGGACTATTCAAAGGCATTCCAACTGTTTGAGCAAATAGCAGTAGCTTTGGGATAGTGGGAAGAGCCTGGGCTTAGAAGCATTAAAGATTGCTAGGGTGTGGGGTAAACTAATCTGTTTTGTTGCATTTTCAAGTAGTTGAAGGTCCGATATCATGGCAACTTCTATAATGTGGCATGTGTGCATAAAAACCAGCTACATGCCACACAGGGGTACAGTAGTAAGCAAGTCTGTGAACAGCAGTTGATGCCAGTATTGGTAGAGCTGTTCTTTGGAGCAGGACTTTCTGGGGACCCCAAAGCCTGTGGAGTAGAGAAGATTATGGGTTCAGTTTTGGGCATACTACCACTGAGAGTCTTGTGTGAAGTGGGTACTCGGATCTATGTCAGGGAGGCACCACTAGCATAGATGCAGTTATTTCATGATTTACATGTGTTGTTCCTCTAAGTAATACTCATGCTGTGTTTAGGAGAAACCATATAGAAGGTAGCCATGACTGTCCTTCAAGAACTGCCTGTTACCGATACTCTTTGAGCTAATAATTCTGGACTGATTGTATCATTCCTCGTTCCCTTCATTCAGCTCATGAAGTTATGATAAACTAGTAAGGTCTGTTTATTTATGACCCCCAAAGTAAACAAACCCAGGAGAATCTTAGTTCCATGGAGAATCTTAGACCATATACTTACTGGGTGATAGGCTAGGAGAGCCTGTGTGCTAACTAGCACAGACACTGGGCTTCAGAGGCATGCAACCCTTTCATGGAAGGAAAGGAATTAGATCAACTTCTTAATGAAAAGGGTATAAGTGAATCTGTAGACATACTGGGTTATTACTGCATAATATGCTGAAAATAGAAACACATAAAATAGTATGTAATCTCAAGATTGCAGTTAGTATGGTGGAGGAGGCAAATTCCCACCACAACCATCAGGAGCTGGAAAACCTCCCTGCTTCCCAAACACAGGGATACAGGCTGGGTGTAGGTAGGATGCAGAAACAAGGGCAGTGGATGTCAGAGAAGGAATAGAGGTGCCAAGAGCAGGTTGGGAGTGAGGTGTTCGTGTCTGGGTTCCGGTTGTGTGAACTGAAGGTGCAGAGCACAAGCAGAGGCGTCACATCATGCTTAGGTTTTGAAAAGGATCGCCACGTGCTGTGAAGAGATTGGGCTGTAGAGAGACAAAGGCAGCAGGGGAACCGGAGAGATTAAAGTGTCAGCAGTGGCTGTGAGATGTTGGATTCTGGACATAATTTGAATGAAAATTTGATGGAACTTATGAAATGATTGGCAGTTAATTGTGAAGAAGGGTAACTTGGCTTGGTTGACTCTAGCTGAGATGAGGAAGACTGGAGGATCAGTTTAAATAGAAGAGGTTTAAATATGGGCTGAAAGCGGCTCTATCTCTCCCGAAGTCACACGTTGAAACTGATCACCAGTGTGGTGAGCTGGGCTCCAAGAAAGCTTTCCTGTTACCATAGCAGCTATGCTCTCAGGTTTATGGTTATGTGCCCTGAACACACAGCGTTCATTTTCCAGCAGCGGCATGCCTTCATGAGGCACAGTGGGAGAAGGAGGGGTTTGTCGGAATGCGAATAAATGTTGATGCAGAGTTCTGTTAATGTAAATCATTCCTTCAGGAAATGGTTAGTTGTCGGGTCTCCATTCTCATGAGTGGATTAATGACGTTATAGAAAAGGGGTAAGAAGCTCCTCACTCTGTTTTGGAGGATATAGCATCTAACACAATCCTGGAAGTGGAGAGCATCTCCCACCAAAGGCCAAATCTGCTGGGACCTTGGTATTAGACTTCCCAGCCCCACAAATGGTAAGAAACAGACTTATTCATAACAGCTCAGCATCGGGTATTTTGTTAGAGCAGGCACAAACATATTTGACAGAGTTATCTAAATGGAGCCTCAAAACAACTTTGAGGTTCAGAAGAGAAGCACATGGGAGAGAGAAACTCATGGGGTTACCATCACTGAAATGGAAATATATAAGGAAAATATGTGCATAAATGATTGGTTCTCTTGGAGGAAGCTGCTTGTTTGTTCCTGGCTGCCCAGACTCAAAATAACCACACAGAAACTATATTATTTAAATCACTGCTTGGCCAATCACTTAAGTGTATTGCTAGCTAGCTCTTATATCTTTGGTTAGCCCATTTCTATCAATCTGTATATTGCCATGTGGTTGTTGTTTACCAGCCAGGTTCCCTCTAGAGTCTGTCTCTAGCTGGGCTACATAGCTTCTCACTGACTCTGCCTTCTTTTCCCAGCATTCAGTTTAGTTTTCCCTGCCTAGGTCTACTCTGCCCTATCACAGGCCAAGGCAGCTTTTTTATTCATTAACCAATAAAAGCAACACATAGACAGAAGGACTTCCCACACCATGGCCCCTCTGGTTAGAAAGCGGCACCTGTTTGCTGGGAAGGCTCGACTGTGGTGCAGGTAAAACCCTGCACTCTCTGAAACCCTTTTACTAAGCAGCAAAACCCTGCTCTCTCTGAAAGAAACCTGTGGTCATTCTTTTCCATGGAAAAGTAGGACTCAACTACAATTGGAATTTTAAATATAAAAGTTTCAAGTATAAAGTTAATATATTCTATAATACTATAAATTGAAATAGTCCTTGTGGAATAAAGGGAAAATGGCAGTGGAGATAAGAGTAGATCACATTCTTAGATGTATCAGTGTGCACCATGCCCAGCCCAAGTGAGACAGCTTCTAAATACTGAGTTCACAGATTAAATGTGCTAATAAAGTCCAAATATTTGCTACTATTTACATTCTCCCCATTCTTAAAGTATAAAAGCGTTAAATTTTGCCATTAAATATAAGGTTTCCCTCTAAGTAGATTTCACAAGGAGTATTTTTGTTACCAAGCCCTTTTCTTCCCCTGGTTGCATCGTGTGTTGCTGTTGTTTCTCTAAATCATGTGCTCAGTAGAGCACGTTCTTCAAGTCGTGTTGAGAGGTTTGAACTGGTAAGCTGGAGAGCTTGAACGACACCTGGCATCTTGCCTCCACACGGGCCTACACAAGTGTGCCCACATACACACATGCACACATGTCCAGTTGCCCAGCACACCCAAAAAGGAAAACTGTCTGTAGCATCTTGATTCATCATATTCAAAACTGAAAGCAATCAGATATGTGTAGAATGCATTTTAAAGCCTCTTCTGACAAGACTGTTAGATAACGTAAGTTAAGTCTCCTAGGCATCATGTAGAAGTAAAAGAAGCCAGAAACTGGGAAATTTAACCTATGGTCTTCCTCTAGGTAGAGTTCTTCTTTGTGCTGGTACCAGTGCTGCTGGTGCTGGTGGTATTGATTGGAAGGGAATCTGATGACAGCTTTCTGGAGTTATACAAATATCATTTATCTTTATGTAAGTGGTGGTATAGTGGAATGATGCCATTGAAAATTCAGTTGAACTAAACATTTTAAATTTATGTATTCTACATTGGACTTTAAAAAAACCTTAAATGTAGCAATGGTTCTGTGGTCAACAAAATATTGAATCATCCCCTTGAGACAGTGAGAACAAAAAACATCAACAGAAAATCTTGTCCGTTTTTAAAAAGTAAAATAAAGACAGAAAAGAGTGTGGGAGGTGCTGGTCTGTTACACCAGGCTTGTGTTTTGTTTTTTTTTTTTTNTCTGCTGTGCATGTACCTGGATCAGGTGAGCAGCTACATGTGAAGCTTGTAGCCCTGCAGTGTATCTCAGCTGAGTGTCCATCCCAGTAAGACCTGAGCAGCAGGGAGTCAGTTGTCATGGGAATCTGATTTTCAGATGCTGACGGAGATGGGAAAAAAACTGTGTTCATTAAACATACTCCTTTAAAGACCTCTGGCTCATAATGCCAAGAGAACATATCGGACTTACTAAGAACATAGCAAGACTTAAAATTATGCCCAGGATGTCATAGCTTTATCTCAGTAGATTCACGGATGTAATGAGTAGGAATTGGTAGCTATGTGTCAGGATAAAACCACATGGAATAAAGCCTCGTGTACATTCATACATCTACAAGTGTACGGATTAAAATAGAAAGTCCACCAAAGAATCCCCAGTGTCAGCATATGGAATGGTGAGGTATGCTCTGGAGGTCGAGGTTCAGGGCAGAACTTGACTGAAGTAGGTTTGTAAATGCTTTGCGAGATAAATAGTGGATTGTAACTTGACCATGCTGATTGTAAGCAGGGCCAGCAGCAGTGAAATTAGAAACAAGGAGACGAGAGTCCATAATGTAGACACTCCAATGAAAAGCCAAACAACAGCAGAAAAAATGTTACTCATCAGACAGAGTAATTTAAGTATCATCCAGCCATGTCCTTGATGAATTCAGGCATGTCAGTTACAGACATTGTCTTCGAAAAACCACGTTCTAAACATTTTTATCAGCTGAAAGAGACCCAGGAACTGAAATGCCAGCATGTTCGTGTTGGGGGATGGGGAGTTTGCACACAACAGCCTCCAGGGCATACTGGCTGTCTCAGTAGATGGAGCAGGGGGCATGGAGTTTTGAGTGGATGTGCATAATCACTCCACTCAGTTCTTTCCTTCAGGGTTTCATCTCACGTCAGGTGACTGTATATCAAGCCCAGTGATGAAAGATTTAAATGAGGATGCTTACTTGCAGTTTTTGATTATACCCATAGAAGCCTAAACAAAATACAGAATTACGGCAAGCAATTTTGACAGAAACTAGGGACTGCTTAGAAAAATCAGTCACATTAGGTGACAGGGCCTGAAAGCAATCTAATATTGTCAAACAGCATAGGGCTCTGTTATGATTTGGGATTGGTCAAGTTTGGGTCCCTCTGTGTATGACTTGGCCTTACCACACTGTGTCTTCTTTACAGTGGTATTGCTGGCAAAATTGGGAGCCAGCAATAGACTGGGGAATTGTCAGTTTGTGGGTTGTAAGGACAGTTATGGCCACCAGTGACATTCTACAGAAGGAAGTCATGAAATGAAGAGAAGACCAAGGTATTTCCAGAGGTACACCATGGAAACCAGTGAAGAGATCTGTCTCTCAAGGCACGCATGTGCACAGGTGGTACACACCTGTAATCCCAGCACTTGGAAGGCGTCTTACACAGGGTTTCTGTTGTTGTGAAGAGATACCATTATCACAACAGCACTTATAAAGGAAAACAATGAATTGAGGTGGCAGTTTACAGTTTCAGAGGTTTAATCCATTGCCACCTTCGGGGGTGGGGGCAACTTGCAGTCAGACATGGTGCTGGAGAGGGAGCTGCTACATGTTGCTATCCAGACAAAAGAAGTAGACTGAGGCACTGGGTGTGGCTTGGGCATATATGAGACCCTAAAGTCCTCCTCACAGTAACACACTCCTCCAACAAGGCCACACCTCCTAATAGTGCCATTCCCTATGAGCTTATAGGGGCCAATTACATTCAAATTATCACACTCCATTCCCTGGCCCCCATAAACTTGTAACAATATCATAATGCAAAATGCATTTAGTCCAACTTGAAAAGTCCCCACAGTTTATCACGGTCTCAACAGTGTTGCAAAGTTCAAGGTCTCTTCTGATATTCAAGCAATCTCTTAACTGTAATCCCCTATAAAATCAAAATCAAAAAGCTGATCACATACTTCCAACATATAATGGCAAGGACATACATTACCATTCCAAAATGTAGGGAAGGGAGCATAGTGAGGAAGCACTGGACCAAACCAAGACAGAGCACCAGCTGGGCAAACTCTAAACTGCATCTCCATGTCTAATGTCAAAGTGCTCTTCAGATCTACTCTGTTCAGCTTTGTTGACTGCAGCACACTTCTTTCTTGGTCTGGTTCCAATCCCTCTTGGCAGCTTCCTTTGGCAGGTATTCCGTGGCTCTGGCTTCTCTTACACCTTGGGTTCTCCAGTGCAACCCAGGCTTCAATTTCCAGCTTCATGCAATGGCCTTTCTTGGCCTCAGTGGCTTTCCTTAGTCATGAGGGCAAACTCCATAGCCTTTTCTTCTGTTCTTAACTCTAAAGCCAGAACCACGTGGCCAAAGCTGCCAAGTCCTGCTGCTGGAAATGGGACATGGTCCCCTCATTCAATTACATCACCAATTTTCTGTTTTCTCCCTTCACTGCCTAAACTTGGCTGTCCTAAAACTGGATCTGTGGGCCAGGCTGGCCTCCAATTCAGAGATTCACCAGCCTCTGCCTTCTGAGTGCTGGGATTAAAGACATGTGCCAGTGTGCCGCCACACCTGGTTCTAAACTTCTCTTTAATCCCTTTTTACAAGTTGGAAATTTAGCTGGGTGGGATCTTGCCCTGAGGTTACCACTTTCTTTATAATATTTTTCAGTTCTTAATCTGCTTATCTTCTTGAATACAGGACTTAGCGCCATTCCACTTTCTGGTACTCACTTTTTCCTGAAATACTTTTCCCTGCTCATCTTGCTCCTTTTCATTAAGTATCTTCATTAGAGGTAATACTGGTAACCACAGCACAGAGTCTATACTAGGCTGTTTTGAGATTTCCTCTGCCAAGGGAATTAATCCAAATCTCTATACTTTAGCCTCAGACAAATATTTTGGACAAAGGCAAAAAGTAGCCACATTCTTCACCAAAATATCACAAGAACAATTTCTAGGCAACATACTAAAATTCTTCTCTAAAAACTCTTGAGTGAGACCCCCACAGTTCAAGACATGCTTGGCACCCCTGTTTTCCATGTTCTACTAGTGTGGCCTATTTAGTAGTACTTAAAGAATTTCACTGCTTTCCTAATGCGTAGTCCCAAAGTTCAAATTTCTCCAAATTTAAAAGCATGGTTAGGCCTTTCACAACAATACCCCACTCCTGGTAACAACTTCTGTCTTAGTTAGGGTTTCTGTTGTTGTAGAGAGACACCATCACCCACAGCAACTCTTATAAAGGAAAACATTTAATTGAGGTTGTAGTTTACAGTTTCGGTGGTCCAGTCCCCTTATCATCACAGTGGGACTCGAATGGCAGCATGCAAACCAGCATGGTGCTGGAGAGGGAGCTGCTACATGGTGATATCCAGACAACAGGAAGTAGACCACGGCACTGGGCATGGCTTGGGCACACATGACAAGGCCATACTTACGCCAACAAAACCACACTTCCTAATAGGGCAATCCCCGTGAACTACCACATTCAATTGTGGCTGCTCACTTATAGTTTAGAAGTTTAGTCTATTATCATCATGGCGGGAAGCAAGGCAGACATGCTACTAGAGAGGTAGTTGCAACATCTTGATTCACAGGCAACAGGAAGTGGTCTGAGGCACTGGGTATGGCTTGGGCATATACATGAAACCTCAAAACTCACCGCTACAGTGGCATGCTTCCTCAAACAAGGCCATACCTACTCCAAAAAAGCCACTCCTAATAGTACCATTCCCTATGAACTTATGGTGGCCAATTTCATCCAAACTGCCACAGAAGGCTTAGGCAGAAATATCCCAAACTTGAGGCCAGCCTACAAAAAGACACCCTATCTGTCTCTGTTTCTGCCTTTGCTGTCTCTGATTCCTCCTCCCCTCTCCCTCTCCCTGTCTGTCTCCCCCCACCTCCTTCCCTCCTCCCCTCTCTGTGATAAAGACAAAATGCATATATTAAATCTAGCAAGTAGGTTAGAGGAACTTAAGAACATTCTGATTTAAGTTGGTTGAAAGACAGACTGCAGTGATTTGAAGGATGAATTCCAGATAAGGGAATAAATAGTAAAGATTGATTTCACATTACAGAATTTTAACTCCAAGAGGAGCACAGCTGTTATCAGCTCCCGCGTCGCATCCAAACGAGTCATACATCAAATTCCTGGGTACCTCAGAATATAACTTTATTTGGAAGTGGAGCTATTCAGATACAAGGAGTTAAGGTCTTTAGAGTGAAGTGTAGCCCAATATGACTAGTACTTTCATACAAGGAGAAATTAAGACATAAACATGAATTAAGGGAATGTTGTCTGAACATAAAGGTGGCAGCCAGCACCCCAAGGAGGGAGGCCCCGGGCATATTCCCAGAGCACTCATAAAGAGCTGCCTGCACTGATTCCACATAAGACTCCACTGCACCTCCTGGTGCACAGCCATTGTTTTAGCTTACCTGCAGCCCTGGGGAATAAACACAGCGGTGAAGAAGATGTTTAGAAAACCAGAGGTGTGAGAAGTGCCTGCCTCTTCAAAGGGAGAAGAAATTGAATGTATTTTCATTTTAAGAATGAAAGAAGGAAAGGGGAGGAAAAAGGGGAAGACTACAGCATAGTCACACCACCTGAGTCTGGGGTGGTGGATGGGACACGGTGCTGCAGGGAATGAGCTTTAGCCAGGAGTGGTAACTCTGAGTATTTGGTGGTTTACAGATGGTTGCGGGCTATGGTGTGGATCTGGGGACCTGCTCTCTGCAGGGGCACGAGGTGCTTTTAACCCTTAGTTCATCTCTTTAGCCTCTATAGCCAGGGGTTTGTAAGCTCATAGTCAGCAACTTCCAGTAAGATAGCATGCTGCATGCACTTCCAGTAAGATAGCATGTTACAGCGTGGCTGCATGCACTTCCAGTAAGATAGCATGTTACAGCGTGGCTGCATGCACTTCCAGTAAGATAGCATGTT
>LOEQ01002631.1:234705-255693 GCA_001685075.1 Bramus lutescens | reverse complement strand
GCTCGCTCACCCTGCTTTCTTATAGACCCCAGGACCACCTAGTCCAGCGAAGGCACCACCCTCAGCGGCCTGGGCTCCCCTCCCATCAGTCACTAATTAAGAAAATGCTGCCATACAGGCCTGCCTATAGCCCGATCTCTTGTTGTTACTATTGCTGTTTGTTTGTTTGTTTTGCTTTATTTTTTCAAGACAGAGTTTCTCTGTGTCCTGGCTGTCCTGGAACTTGTTCCATAGATCAGGGTGGCCTCAAACTCACAGAGACCCACCTGCCTTTCTCTCCCAAATGCTGGGATTAAAGGTGTGTGCCACCGTCCAGCTCTATAGCCCAATATTATGGAGGCATTTTCTTAACTGTGGTTCCCTCCTCTCTGATGACTTTAGCTAGTTGACATAAAGTTATTTAGTATAGACCTCATTAAATCTAATCTAGATAATCCCTCAGAGGCGTAGAAAGAGGCTTATCTTTCAAGTGATTTGTGACGCCAACAAGTTGGCAACATTAGCAATAATAACTACACTTCTTTCTCTTGAGTGTGCTGTACCTCAGGGCCAGTAAGATGGCCTATTGGTGATGATGCTTGCTGTCATGCCTCATGACCTGAATTTGGTCTCCAGTACCTACATTTGGAAGGAGACAATTGATTCACAAGAACTGTCCTTTGGTGCTGTGGCATGTATACGCTACACACACACATTGAATAAAGGTAGATTTTTTTAAGTGTTTTTCCTTGCATGCAGTAAATGGATTCAAGTAATAGCATACTAGATCAGCGAAGTCATTTTTCCTTTTACTGTTTGCAGTGGTTTAAGTGAAAATGGTTCATTCCCATTGGCCCAGAAAGAGTGGTACTAATAGAAGGTATGACCTTGTTGGACAAAGTGTGTCACTACAAGTGGGCTATGAGGTCTCAGAAGCTCAAGTCAAGCCCAGTGGCTCACAAGCTCTTCCTGCTGCCTGTTGATTCAGATGTAGAACTCTCAACTCCTCTCCAGCACCATGTCTGCCTATATGCAATTATGCTTCCTGCCATGATGATAATGGGCTAAACCTCTGAACCTGTAAGCAAGTACCAATTAAATGTTTTCTTTTATAAGAGTTTCCTGGGCCACAGTAATCCCTGCACAGCAATAAAAACCCTAAGACCCTATCGATCCCATCTTGCTTATTTTGAAGGTAATTATTTCAGTTCTTCAATTGTAGATGAGCATTGCTGCACCGCCATTTTTCAATTCTCTTTGCAGAGAATAATAACCTACATTGTCAATTAAGAGACTTGTTGGAGGTGCGTTATTCTGTAGGCCTATGCTTCAGTAGTCAGGCGGAGCACACAGAAACAATCCCTTTCAACTTCTGAGCATGGCTTTAGAATGTGTGCTTGATTAAATATTCGGTTAAACGCTTGGATCCAGGCTCTTGCCAGAAGGTCAGACCTCAACCATTTATCTCAGAATGTTTCTGGAGACGCTCCATTCCTTCATGCATTCAACCTACATTAGTACTTGGCTTCCCTAAGCAGTGATACACTGTGCCAACACAGAACTTTGCTTCAGAACATAAGGATACGATCCTGCAGTGACATGCCACAGTTGAACTGTTCCTGCCCTTTCAAAGGTAAATCTATTTCTGCTTCCAAATGGCAAGTTCCCATGGATGAGCAAATAGCAGAGCTGCAGGTTTTAAACATCAGTAGTAGCTTTGACTTTCCAATACATCTTCCTTAAAACATTTATTTCCATTCTCACTGGGTCTGAAACCAAACATACATACTGACTTAATCTGACCAAGTCAGTTGCCAGTGGGGCATTCTTCTCCTCTTTTACTAATTTTACAGCCAAATAGAAGTAGCTTAGGACCCAAGGGGCTCAGCAGGTAAAGAAAGCATTTGCCACCCAACCCTGTGACCCTAGTTCAATCTCCAGAACCCACATAAAAGAGGAATGGAAGGAGAAAAAAACACTCCATGGCTTAGTGCTCTGATATCTCCCCCCACCCACTCCTGTTTCCCTCTCTCTAATTAAAAAAAAATGTAAAACAGCTTAGTCCAACACACCCGAGGATGCTTTGGCTGAACTTGACCTTTAGAATCTGCCCTGTAAATTCACAGCTGGAGAAAATGTCTCCATGTCAAGGCCAAAGAACTGAGTTAGGCTAAAAGTTCTTTTACTTCCAAGTCCTTTGTTGTGCAGCCATTCTGAGGTCGTTGTCATGTGCACACTCAGTTTCGAGTGCCTGGCCTCTGGGTGACACTAGACCTGTCCCAACAGCATATTGTGCTGGTACAGTGCTCCTGAGGGTCACTTGTCAGTACCTCTATCGTTTGGACAGCATCCACTCCCCACCAGTGGCCGCCCTCCCCAGGACCTGCTTTCCCTAGCTCCATGGTACCACATCTGAGAGTCTTACGAGCTGAGGGAATGCAGAGTCCAGGAAAGGGAAGCTGAGCTGATGAAGGGCTCTGCAGAACAGCAGACACAACATCGCCCTTCTTGGGATCAGCTCAGAGCTTTGATGTCTGTATTCCCGTTTGTTCAGTCTGGAACCCCTGCTCTAAGGCAGGGCAAGGATCCTATCTATGTAACTACAGGCCACACGCAATCCCTGGCTAACTTAAAAGAAAACAAAGGCCAGCTTAAAGGGTAGTACATACTAGACTAATTGAAATCCTGCTTTACAGAGAACCATGGGACCAGATAAGCGTTCAGATGGGTATCTTGAGGAAGGTTCATAGAAGGAAAATGTCCTTTCCCAGTACACTTAACAATTCCTAAGTCTACAGCACTGGGGCCCCAGGTGGTGGAGTGAGGATGAGGAGGACAAATAAGCCAGGCTAACACTGTAGAGTCCCCGTAACTCAGAGTCTCTTTCCCAGGAGGTCCATTCTGAGGCTTTCCTTAGGAACCCTGAGCATCTCCTAGGAGTGTTGAATACGCAGAAGGAGTCAGACTCTGCTGTCAATCCTTGGGCTCTTGCATCCTTTCTCTCTGATTGGCAGCAGCAGAGTAGACCATACCCAGAATTATGATTCCCAGCATATTGCCTTTGGGGAAAAGAAAAGATGAAGCCCTCTATGACAAAAGCAGTCTGTGATATTGCCTAGTGACTCTGGGAGTCTGATCATTAAATTTATACTAAATGAGGTAGAGGAGAATAACTTCAGCTCAAATTCTGAAGAATCCAGTTAAATCCATGATACCCTGTAGCCATCAGCTGAGTCCTCCGTAGCTTCACGATTTCATATGCCCCATCTGAATTGCTGACATCCACACTCATATGCCTCTCAATTCCGTTTGAAGCTTCTCTATTGCTTTGAGCCTTAGGAGGCTTGTGAATGGATGGGATTGAATTTCAGAATATTCTTACCTAAAACATTTTTAAGCCAAAAAAAAAAACCCAAATTCAAGAAAATCCTAAAAGCAGAAGAACCAAAGCACACTATGATGTAAACCATGCCAAAGATGTGGTCTGAAGTACAAAACGAGAGTTTTCATTGAGGGCCTTCAGACAAGGCGGATACCTCTGGAATCCTGCAGCTCTGGGTCTCTATTCTATACTAGCCCAGCCAAGTTTACAGCTCCTGCCTCCATGAGTTTACAGTTTATTCTTGGGCCATACAATTCATTCAAGCAGCATCCAATGTGTCCGTCTTCTGGCTCTTGATGCAACTAAGATTTCCTAACAGGCACAGAGAAGACGGATCAGCTGGTAAAGTGTTTCTGCATACACATGAGAACCTGAGTTCTGTCCCCATGTAAAAGAAGCCCAGCATGGTGGCATGTACTTGGAATCTCATTACTTGGGAAGTAAAATACAGGCAAATCCCTGGGCTCAGTGGCCTGCCATCCTGGCCATATCAATGAACCCCAAGTCCTTTGTCCTGGGAAACGACCCTTGAGGTTGACCTCTGGCTTTCTTGTGAATGCACACATTTGGGCACACATGCCTAAAAGTTTTAAAAGGTTGTTTTATCAATAAGTAAACTTTCCTCTAGACTTCCAATTATAGGATCATAATAATGACGGGAACATGATAATGCAACTTTGTGTGGATTTTATGTAAATTTCTCATTTCCTAGTAGTTTTTGTCTGCTCTAGCTTCTTGGAAACCTATCTGCCTTTGGTCACTGTTTGCAGCTTCCTACAATGATGTCTTCCAACTCTCTCCTCAGTCTCTTCACCAAGATGATTCACCTTCAGTAATTGTTTTCCTGTTAAATGCTGTTCAATCATGACAGCATTCAATGCTTTATCGGCCGCAATTCACAGATACCTCCATGAAGTCCTTGCCGAGTGCTGGCACCACACTTAGCACACAGTAGTAGGTCCTCTATCTCTGTTTAATAAATTACTCCCCCAAAAAACATGAAAAGATGTAACTAAACCGAATCACTGTGTTTCCGAGACTAAAGCTCAGCATTCAAGGGAGCAAATGTGTTCGACCGCAGTAACAGCCGTTGCTCTTGGTCAGTTGGGCATTTCTGTAACTTTGCTTTTATGAGGCAAATCTTAAAAAATCCATATGGAACAGCGATCAAGTCTTCCTCATTACTGAAATGGGTACTGCTCCTGGGAATGGCTGGTGAAATGATCTCTGAGTGTATGTGACAATATATTTTCTTGGTGTTGAAATATCTGTTATCCAAGGGTTGTCACGGCTGTGTAAACATTTACACTCAATTGCTGGTGTGTACCCACCCATCTCCATTGCCTTCTACAGGATGGAAGAAAAAGAACATCTTCATTTTTAATCTCCTCTCTTTCTGGAGGTGAAAAGTCTGTCTCTACCATAGAAGTAGGATGGCGTGGAAGCAAAATGAGACTTTTCACACTCGTATCTACAAGATAAGCAGTGGTTCTCCATGTCTTACCACAGAGAAATGTCTCAAGTTCTCTTCAAACAGCTGATGCCTTTTTTCGAAAGTAGCAATTGGGTCTAAGTTTGCCATCCTGGTAAGAAGGCCTAATAGCTGGTGGTCTCTCTGCCTGAAATTACAGTCTATAGATGGCTGGCAGTGGTAGGTCCAGGTAAGAAACAAGGAAAGGGAGGCCAGGACCCCACCCCTGAGCTACTCTACTGGCTCTGGGTTTAACAAGATCCCCGAGTGGTTGGAGCACGTGTCATATTTTGAACAGCACTGCTGGAGCACCCCCATTGTGAAACCCAGCTTCCTCCTCAAGTTTCTGATGAGCAGCTATTATATACAAGCAGAAGCACCAGCTATAATGTCCAATGCAGACCTTGAGTCAGAAATTTTTTAACTATCTAGTAATGGGCTTTTAGCTAAAAACAAACTACATATAGATATAGCGATAGATGTAAATATAGAAATAGATATATATGGTTCTCCTTGGTTCCTTCCTCAAAATAGACTCTTATAACCATCAAGAAGCAACATAGTTCTATTTCTGAGTCTGATACAATTAGATTTTAATTCCATGTATGATGTATATAGTTCACTCCCATAGCTCCTGAGGCAATCTCCCATTTATTTGGCTTCCTTGATCCAAGAGAAAGAAAGGTTCTACTGCCAGACCTGTATCCCATGAGCTTGGTCTTAGTCCTCCTCTGGTCATATGGCTCCTGAGAGTCTCAGTGGCTGGGCTGAGACCACCAGGGAGAGGACAGAGTTCCACACTAAGCTGGGTACTAAGTGACACACAGGCTTCTTTCTGGTTCGGGTGTAGGTAGCACTTCTCTCCTTTCCATCTTGGAGACTGTGACTCTCACTCTGCTATGAAAACCTTTGTTCTCCTTCACCTCACTATTTTGAGCTCTGGTCTCAATCTTGAGATTAAGAACAACTATACATCTTACTGAGACCCATGGTATCTTTTGCTCTGTATCTTGTTTTTTTTTTTTAGCTTAACAAGAAGAAAGAAACTCGACCACAGAAGTATAAACTAACTATAAATTTGTAGGAATGTGTGTGTGCATCTGTGGCTATGGGCACATGAGTGCAGGCCTCCACTGAGGCCAGAAGAAGCTATCACATCCCGGGATATGCCGCTACAGACAGCTTTGAGCCGCCAGACAGTGGTGATGGGAACCAAACTCAACTCTCCCTCTGCAAGAACAGTGTGTGCTACAAAAGACTGAGCCATCTCTCCAGCCCAAGAAATATAATTTGTGATGTTCATCCTTCCTCCTTTCTACTCTTCTCTTCAGCATTCACAACATTCCACTAATTCCTTCAGATATTTATGACTATATTACTATTTACATCATTTATATAATATGTTCCTTTTCCTCTTCTAGCCCTTCAAAAAGGTACAGAGCTTTTTTCCTAACTGTTCATTTTAGCAAGCCCATGTTTATTCTGCCTCTCTCTTTCTGATCACTTTGTACAACTGCACAGAGAGAGAGGAGAGAGGGGGGGAGGGAGGGAGGGGAGGAGGGAGATGGGGAGGGAAGGAGTCAGGCTGGTCACAAATGAAATGTGACTGAAAGCAATTCAGCAGAGTTTTAAGTCAGTGGCAGCTCTGCCTTGTTCCTTTCTGCCTTCATCTGGCCAGCTCTGCTGTAGGCTGACATGGTGGCCACAGTCCTAAAGTAAAGGTGACATATGTGAATGAAGAGTTTGAAAAGTGTAACTTGAAACCTCTGAAGCTTTGAGATTTTTCTCACAAGATGGCGGAGGCCACCCAGGCCAACACAATCCCTGTGCTTCTGAATGCAAATGCTTCTTGTATTACAATGGGGTCATGTCCCAGCCTACAGAAGTCGAGTCTCCTGAGACGAAATGCTTTAAACACACCTAACCTTCTGGCCAGCATGGATTAGCTACACAAAATGCTGACATCATAGAGTTTCCTTTAATGACTTCATTTCCCATAATGCACAGCTTGGCTTGACTGTTATCTTTAAGTCTGAGCATCATGATGTTCCTGTGACCTAATTAGCATTAGATGTCACCACCAAATCTGCTGTAAGTAAAATGACACATGTCTCTCATTCACTTCAGTGGATCCATGACTCTCCATTCCATGATGAAGCCATGATTGCTTGGTTCTGTCATGACTCAGTGTAAGCGGTCTCCACTCACCTCCTTGCTTCACTGTAGGGCTTTACTTTAGTGGCAAGCAGCGTAACAGCCTATGCCACTTCCGCCTGCTCTGATGTCTACGTCTAGGGAAGGACTTGAGACCAAGGAACCAGCATTCATGCATCTCTCATTGAAAATTTCCTGAGCTGGAAGTAGCTCCACACATGGTCAGTGCTGAATGAAGGCTCCCTGGCTACAGAGTGGCATCCCTGCATCCCTAAGTTCCATCACAGATTTCGCTTAAATTGTTTAATTTTTCCAAGGGAGAAGTAAGTCTTCTTCAAATATGGAGGCATTTTTTAGCACTGTGTTAGTATGATCTTGAAGTATTTATCTTTCAGGGAACAAATAAGTTACATTAAGTCTCACTTGTACTAGCAACTGCTTACACACAACAACAAACATGGAATGTCCAGAGCACTGGGAGGAACATCGAAGCAATACAAGATGGAGCCCTGGATCTCAGAAAGCACCTGGAACCCACACGAGTGTTCTGATTAGGGTGTGCCAAACACCTGGTGTAGGCCCATATTTCTTCATGGTGTGGCAGCCAGGCTCTGAAGCCATAGGCGCACCTGAGGTGGTCACATAGACCTGCAGACAGCCTGTCACTGCCCCAACAATAGCCAGGATGTGCTGCTCCTTTCTCCTTTGTCATAATTGTAGATGGCCTGGGGAGACTTAATTGCCGGTGCTGTCCCTAGACACATTCCCCGGAAAGAGATTAATGAGGTATCCATGTCGGTTGAGGGGGGGGGGATTAAGAGATGTTTGATATAATAAACATGGGTAGATCTTCAGGGTGGATACCTGAGATGCCCTTCCATGATGACCCTATAAGCTGTGTCTGGGTATTCCTTGTGCCTCCGTACCATCCAGTTAGGGAAAATAGTTTTCTGTGTTGGGACCCACGGGCCTTAACGACCTGGACCCCACATGGATGCTCTGATTAGGTTGTGTTAAGCACCTGAACCCCACATGAGTGCTCTGATTCGGTTGTGTTAAGCACCTGGAACCTGCATGCATGCATGCTCTGATCAGGTTGTGTTAAGCACCTGGACCCCACATGAGTGCTCTGATTAGGTTGTGTTAAGCGCCTGGAACCCACATGAGTGCTCTGATTAGGTTGTGTTAAGCGCCTGGAACCCACATGAGTGCTCAGATTTGGTTGTGTTAAGCGCCTGGAACCCACATGAGTGCTCTGATCAGTCTTTTCTTCTGGGAAGAAGGAATTCAATTGAGAAAATGGCTCCATCAGACTGACCTGTAGGCAAGTCTATGGTACATTCTCTTGATTGATAATTGACATGAAGGCCCAGACAACTGTTGGGGGCAGATTATAAAACCAAATGCTATAATGTCATAGAAGTATCATGTGGATGGTGTCATCTCACGGCAGGTGGTCCTAAGTTTGCATGAGAAATAAAGCTGGTTGAGCCGTGGGGACCAAGCCAGTAAGCAGCACTCCCCCATGACCTCTGCATCAGCTCCTGCCTCCAGGTTCCTGCTTGAGTTCCTGTCCTGACTTCCTTCAGTGATGGGCTCTAAACTGTTTGATGATGTACACTCTTGACTTAGTTGTTTTGGGTTGTGGTCTTACAACAGCAATACCGAGAAAGGACCAAAATCACCCCCGTACATGCAAAGTAGCATACACTATTGTGATTCACCCCAAACCCAGACATTTGAAAACTTTTTTCACTTAGGACCTAGCCAATAAGCAAGATTGGAAAACAGCTCACATGTGAACAATGCATGTAATGGATTTGCTTGGTCCTGACCAATGTGATTGCATCTAGCTTAGGCACCTGATTTGCAAATCTAGTATCAAGTGCTAAAGCAGTAACCTTAGCACTTAGTAACCAGAACAGGAGAGTGAGGGAAGACCTCAGTGTGATTCAGAGATGAGCAAGCCAACACCGTGAATCATGCATGTGAGGACAGCTCACCCTCATCAGTCTGGAAGTGCTAAACTGTGTCTGTGTCTCCTCAGACCCAGACAACAGCTGCACATGTCAAATGCCTTGGTGTGTTTGCAGATAGGTCAGGCTCAGTGAGTGACGAAGGGGTTTGACGAAGTAAAATTTAAGGGCTAAACTTTGGGGAAGCTGTGATGCTCACATCAACACAGCTTTTTAAAGCCGAAAGCATAGTTATTCCATGGTTAAAATTTCCCAAGCTCCATTGTGTGCCATGAGATTTAGCTATATTCTGCTACCTCTGTAAGGAAGAGTAGTATCCATATAAACCAAGAATCAGAGAGGTTATGGCATTTTCTCAAAGTCACACAGCAATCCCTTATTGATCCAGGACACAAATCCTTATCTTTCATATGTACTAATCCAGTCTGTCTCAGACCTCTTAGCTTTATTGAGCCAAGAGTAACCTTCCTAAAGGTTAGCAAACAATGGCATTCTTCTCTCTTCTGGTTTCACAAAAATGAATATCAAGTGATTCAGGTTTATAAGGCAGAATTATCAGTGCGCTTGACTTACATATTCGCCTTGGGAATAATTAGATATCTAGGTCGCTACTATTTTTAATTTGTACCTACCATATGGCCCAGTACCCTATGAAGGGACATGTGACAAAGTCTTTCAGCTTACTGATGAGTTCCTCAGATCCTTGAATTCAGACACTGTGGGGAGACAGGGAATGCATCCATGCTAGAACCCCTGGAGCTCAGCCGCCTTGCAAAGGCAAGAATGTCCCAGAGCACAAAGGGAGCTGACTCCCAGAAGCATGTTCACTGGGCAAAAAAACAGACTCCTGAGTTTTGTTCTAGAAAAGGAATTTACAGAAAGAGTTGGGGAAGAAAAGAAAGCTCCTGGGTCCACCCAGCAGTGTCTGTGGAGGAAGGAAAGAGGCCGGATTCCTGGGGCCTCTAACACAGACGCCTCCATTAGTGATGAGCAGGGCCAGCACCAAGGAGGAAGCAAGCTCCCGTGGCCAAAGGAACGTTTTGATGTAGTACTTGAAAAAAATTAATATTTAATGAGAAGAAAAATCTAACTTCTTATTATCGTGTTTTCTTTTCTTTGGGGATCTAATACAGGCTTCCGTGAAACCATGAAGCCACCCATTCATAGGCAGATGATGACAAATCAGCTTAAATTATAACTTTCAGTAAACAGAGGCAGCAGTAATTAATTTCTAAATTCTTCCTAGGTCTAGAGAGAAATGCTGCATGAGAGTGGTTCTCTATTGTATTCCCACTAAGCGGACAACCAAAGAAAACAGCTTAAACAAGCCTTGGGTCTTTAGCTTGAAGCTGACTTGAGCCAGTAGAATTTGAGCCGAAGTATGGCAGCTGCAGCCTGTGCCTTCAGCGACACCAAATGTGTCCACTCACTTTGCTTGCACATCTGCTATAATCGCCATGAGGACAGAAGGCCCTGGTTCCTTGCTGGGTGAAAGTCCTATGAACCCAAGATAAACTAAACCCGCAGCCAGAGGCAGGAGATATTTGCGATACTGGCAGCATCAGGATTTAGAGTCACTCTCAGTGGTTCACAGCAGAGAGGAAGCAATCAAGCTTGTGGTGTTTTGTGATTGCCAATTACACAGCAGTAGCTGACTGATGCATTATCCATGAGCCAAGGCAACAAGGGTTCCTCAAATATTTGCTTTGACCAGTGATTCCCAAACCTAAACACATCTCTTAAAACATGTGGTAGACTGAGGCAAGAGCAGAGCAGGTTCAAAGCCAGCTGGGCTACTTAATAGAAACCAGTTTCATACATAATCCTCCTGGGAAGGGGAAATAGACAAGATCTCCTGAGAAAATTAAGGGAGGAGGGAAGGAATGGGATGGTCGAGCTGGGTAAGGGCAGAGATAGAGAACAAGGAAAGAGATATTTTGATTGAGGGAGCCATTATGGGGCTAGCAAGAAATCTAGCACTAAAAAAATTTCCAGAAATCCATAACGATGACCCCAGCTAAGACCCTAAGCAATAGTGGAGAGGATGCCCGAACTGGCCTTGTCCTGTAGTCAGATTGATGACTATCTTAACTGTCATCATAGAACCTAATCAGATTGATGACTATCTTACATGTCATCATAGAACCTACATCCAGCAACTGATGGAAGCAGATGCAGGGAACCACAGTGGAGTGTTGGGCTGAGCTCCCAAAGGCCAATAGAAGAGGGGGGGTGAGAATATGAGCAGAGAAGACCATGATTGGAACACCCACTGGAACAGCTTATCTGAGCTAATGGAAGCCTTCCAACTCTGGCCTGACAGGGAAGGAACCAGCATAGGACCTAACTAGGCCCTCTCAATGTGGGCGACAGTTGTATGGCTAGGGCAGACTGTGCGGCCACTGGCAGTGAGACCAGGATTTATTGCTATTGCTTGTTCTGGCTTTTTGGTACCCATTCTCCCTGGAGAGATAACTTTCTCAGCCTAGATATAGTGGGGAAGGCCTTGGGCCTGCCTCAAAGCAATGTGCTAGACTTTGTTAACTCCCCAAGGGAAGCCTTACCCTCTCTGAGGAGTGGATGGGGGTGTGGGATGGACATGGAAAGGGGGGAGAAAGGAGTAGGAGGAGGGGAGGGAGTGGGAAATGGATTTGGCATGTAAAATGAGAAAAGATAACTTTCTTCAAATAAATTAAAATAAAAAAGAAACCAGTCTCAAAAATAAATTAGAATGTTCTGTTCAGATCTCTGGAGTCCTAATGCTGTGACTAGAGATAGCTCAGCAGTTATGGGCACCTACTGCTCTTGCCTAGGACCTAAGTTTAGTCCTCAGCACCTACAGGGAGCCCCTGACAACCGTTCATAACTTCAGCCCCAAGAGATCCAACACCTCTGTCCTTACGGGGCACCTGCAATACTGTGCGCATGCTCCCCACCCCCACATACACACACATATGTGTTTTTTTTAAAAATTAATACCCACATTCATGTCTCCACTTAGACCAGTTTTGTTGTTGTTGTTGTTGTTGCTGGTGCTAATTGGTTGCTTGTTTTTTCTTTTTTATTATTGGTTTTTGTTTCATCTTGTTTTGGTTTTTTTCAGGATCTCCAGTAATGCTTCCTGGGCAGTTGATGCTTTTACTTATGTTTTATTTCGTTCCTTGCTCGGTTACTTTGAGACAAGTTCTTACTATTTAGTCCAGGTTGGCATCAAGCTCCCTACATAGCCAGAAATAACTTAAAGCTTCAATGCCCTTACCTCTACCTCCCAAGTACTAGGATTATGACCGTGCACAACCAGCACACCCAACCTTTTTCTTTTAAGTCACAAATTCTTATTCTATTGTCCTGGCTGGCCTTGAATGCCTGCATCCAAACTATCCTCCTGCCTCAGGCTTCCAAGTAGCTGGTGTGGTGTGGCAACATGCTTGACCATTAGCTGGTTTTTAAAAGTTCCCCAGGTAGATCCAATTTTGCAAGTCGGGTTCAGAAAAGGGATACAGTAAGAATGCCAAACTGTTGTCTCTACAGTAAAGAAGTTCATCTCCATCTGTATTTTCTGGAGCTGAAGAATGCCTTCCCTTAGCTGGAGATTCCTGAAGGCAGCTGACCTGGATGGGAGTGACCGTGTCCAGGATGGCCACCAGGTAGAGTGACCAGGAGCCTTGACAGACTGTGGAGAAGCAAAGGGTTCCACTCAGACTTCCACATATGACAGTGTTTGGTGGGACAGCAGGTCAGAACAGATCTGTCAATCAAGCCAGAGGGAAAGGACGGGCTGAAGAAAGGGGAGAAGGGAAGGGAGGCCGGCTAGATACGTACCGAGGATTCCAGCCGGAACCACGGGGGATATGCGGAATCTGGGCCCCACCAGAGCTACTGAATTATAGTTTGCATTTTGGTAAATCTTACAGATGGTGGGCACACATGTGGGAATTTCAGAGGAGCTACACTGACGTCCAGAAACAGCACCGTAAAGGCAGCCGGTGATTTAAGGCACCCCTCTGGTGACCCCCGGACAAGCCCAGACACACAGAAGCTGAGATGGGATATGAAACACCACAGATGCACACATACAAATAGTGATGTTTCATGTTTTAATACCTGAGGATTAGAATACCATAAATTCCGATTCAGCCTAGAATAGAGTTTAAGCATGCATCTTTATCAAAAATCACTGAGATGGCGCTGAATGACCGAGCAGCCAAAGTGAGGAATCACCACTTCCCAGCTCTAAAATTGAAAAGCGGCTTGGTAAGAGGTTGTGCTTTACAGCTATAATACTAGAATAGTTAGTGTGCCCCGACCAGACAAGATTTCTATCTATAGAAGCTAAGGGGCACCATCACTGTGGCACTGCTTCGTCCATTTTCCCAGAGAAAAACAAAACATATAATCATATCACTTAGTGTTCTGGCTACTCCTTTAGATCTTCCTAGTTGAATGTAATTTAATACAGAGGAGACAAGGAATATAAAACCCTGAGAATGGAGGGAGAGCAAGGTTTGGCAAAGCTCTTCTCGCTCTCAAGCTTGCCTTTGGCTTACAAAGGATCCAGAAATTACCACTACCCATTGATAGTCAAGGCCACTGACGCAGGTCCAGGAGTGGTAATGGGCAGGGAAAAGCGAGAGCATCCTGAAGACAATGGTCAGACCAAGCTACTGAGCATCTTTCTATGCATCAGGTGGTCTGAAAATTTACTTTTCATGGCTCTGGGGCCTTTGTTGAGTGCTTTGCAAGGGCTCTCTTCATACATGTGCAACTACTGCTTTTCTTGGTACATAATATACAGAAGGACAGCACATACATGTAGAAGAAAGCACATACATGAAGAAGGAAAGCATATACATGTTGTAGGGAGACCACTTGTTTGTTTCCTGGCCACCTGGCAGCTCAGACCTGAAATAATCACACAGAAACTGTATTAATTAAATCACTGCTTGGACCAATAGCTCTAGCTTCTTAATGGCTAGCTTTTACATCTTAATTCAACCCATTTCTAGTAATCTGTGCATCACCACATGGCTGTGACTTACTGACTAAAGTTCCAGTGGCTGTGTCTGGTGGGGCTACATGTGAAGAGGGACTGAGACGGGAAGAAAGAGGGTCGTAAGTCAAATCAAATCCCACCTAACTTTGCTCTATCCTATCAGGCCAAGCCAGTTTCTTTATTAACCAATGGTATTCACAGCATACAGAGCAGAGTCCCACATCATATAAATGCAAGCTTTCTTGTGTCTTTTCTTTTATTGAAAATATACTTTTTCATGCAATATATTCTGATTATAGTTTCCCCTTCCCCTACTCCTCCAAGTTCCTCCCCATCTCCCCTCTCATCCAGAGCTACACCCTTTTCTGTCTCTTGTTAAGAAAACAAATGAGTATCTAAGGAAAACAAACAAAATAAGGTAAAACAAAAACAAGCAAATCAGAATAGGATAAAACAAACAGAAGAAAAAGAGACAAAGACAAACCACATGTAGACAAAGAGACAAAACACAAAACCAGAAGACATCAAATAAACACAAAGTAAGGTAAAAAATAAATAAATAAATTTCAAAAACAATGTTTTAGCTCAATATTATGAAACGAAGAACCTCCAAAGATGCCATTGAGTTTGTTTCCTGTTGGCCATCTACAGCTGAGCATGGGGACTGCTCCCCTGTAGAGGGCTTGTTTCTGCAGTGAGACTCCCTTGGAAAAAAAAAGCCTCATTTCTCAATTGCAAGTGTTTATTAATTGGAGATAGCTTCTGCGTTAGAGACGGAGACACGAGTCCACTTTCCTTTAAGCTCTAGGTCCCATCTGAGGCAGACTAGCACAGGTCCTCTGCAGGCTGCCTAAGTCTCCGCGAGTTTATACGTATGCCAGCCATGATGTGTCTAGCAGGCTTTGATTCTCAGGTGTCCTCCATCTGCTCTCTCTTACACTCTTTCTGCCTCCTCTTTCACAGAGTTCCCTGAGCCCTGAGGGGAAGGATTTGATGGAGACATCCTCTTAGGACTGAGAATTCCAAGGCCTCTCAATGGCTGCTGAGTTTCTGGCTTTGGGTCTTTGTATTTATTATCATCTGCTACATGAGGAACTTTTCTGATGACAGCTGAGCAAAGCAGTGATTTGAGTACAGCAGATGTCATTAGGAGTAGAAATGATGCAATGAGAACAGGAGAATTCTGGGAAGGAGGAAGTTGATTCCTCCCACTCCTGCCCAGACCACCAAAGCAGCAGGATGTGATCTGCCCCACTGAAAAAGGTACTGAACCACATGGCAAAAATAGATCAGAATAATGGGTTCATATAAGCTATAAGAGCTAATAAGTAGCCTGACCTAATGGGTCAATCAGCTTTATAACTTATAGAGAGCTCTGTGTGATTTTCTTNAAAGGCACTGAGCCACATGGCTAACATAGATCAGAATAATGGGTTAATATAAGTAACAAAAGCTAATAAGTAGCCTGACCTAATGGGCCAATCAGCTTCATAACTTGTAGAGATCTCTGTGTGATTTTCTTTGGGGCTTGCCAGCTGTAGGGTACCAGGTAGGACAGAAACCCCAACAAGCAGGGCCCATTCATGTTACATCCTCAAGCAATGGATGAGTGTTCCCCTACTCCACAACCTCTCCAGCATAAGCTATCATTGGTGGTTTTGATCTTAACCATTCTGACAGGTGTAAGATTGTATCTCAGTGTTGTTTTGATTTGTATTTCCCTGATGGATAAGGATGTCAAACATTTCCTTAAATACCTTTTGGACATTTGAGATTCTTTGTTAAATATTCTCTGTTTAGTTTGTTTAGTTCTGTACCATTTTTTTAATGTCTACTTTTTCAAGTTCTTTATATATTTTGGAAATCAGTCCTTTGTCTGATTTGGGGTTGGTGAAGATCTTTTCCCATTCATTGGGCTGCCTTTTTGCCTTATTAACTGTGTCCTTTGTTTTACAGAAGCTTCTCAGTTTCAGGAGGTCCCATTTATTTATTGTTGCTTTCATTGTCTATGCTACTGGGATTATATTTAGGAACCAGATCAAAAAGACCATCTCCTTGCCATATAATAATTAAAACACAAAACATATAGAAAAAAGAAAGAATATTAAGACCTGCAAAGAAAAAAGGTCAAGTAACATATAAAGATAAATCTATCAGAATTATACCCTACTTCTCAATGTAAACCATGAAAACCAGAAGGCCCTGGGTAGATGTGCTGCAGACACTGAGAGAGCACAGATAAATGATCTTATTATATTTTACTTCACACATCTTAGTTTCTGTATGTTTATTGCTTTTTTAAATTATTTACTACCTTTCTCTTTTTTTCCAAATTTACTTCTTCTTATGTAACTGATTTTGGAGTTAAGACAACTGAAAACATTTGAGAAGGAAAGATTGGAAAGTATAATCCTTCTCTATTTTCCTTTGTGTGTATACAATGTCCTAGACCTCAATTTACCCATATAGATTGCACCAGTATTTCTTGTCTGCATCAATACTGAAGGTCTTTAGCTAAAATATGTAGGATTCAAAATTTTTGAACAGTTTTATAAATGTAAGGAACACACTTATTGCCTCAAGGATCTATGTTTCACTGTATCATTGAAAATTGATTTTGACATGCTCATAAGTGTACAACTCATTTCTACTAAATCTCATAGTAATTGATCTAATTAATACACAGGTATATTCACATGAAATAAAACTAAATTATGCTAACTAAAGGATTGTTCAAAATCTCAGCAGTCTTTCTGATTTCAGAACATATATTCTGTCTTATCCACTCACAACTCACTCAGTTCTCCCCCGACCCATAGATTTCTGTTTCTGTTATTATCTTCAAAGTTTTCTTTGTGTTCAACATCCTTTTCTCACTTCAGCTTACTTCTGCTATATTCGCATATATCTCTAAATTCATCTTAGGGGATCGTTTTTATTTTTCCATATTTATATATTTTAAAACCGTGAAGGAACATATTTGAGAAGCAATTGCTCTATTTATTGGCTTGTATTTCTTCATCCATCTTCTGTAGAGGTTTTATTTTAAAAGTAAAACAACAAAAATAAGAATGATTCTGCTGAAATCTCTGAAGCATTTGTCCATTTCCTTCTAGTTTTGCTGACATGAGATGAGTGCACTGGAGTAATTTAACAGAAAGTCTGCCAGATATGACACCAGAAAATGCACAGAGCATACACTCCTTTTGGCTACAGAAAGCATAAGGCCAAATGACATTCATAAAACTTTGGGAAAAGCAAGTGAGGACATTACTGCCAATAGTGGTGTTGTCAGGTGCTGGATGAAAAGGACTATAGCTGTCAAAAGGAGAAACCAGACTCCTGGGTAGGGCACTATGCTGCCTCTACATGCATAATAACCTCAATTTATATAACAGTCACGTCTCTTGCTGTGCAATTTCAACATTATAAGGAACAATAGGGAACATATTTTCACAGAGTATCTAAAAAAAGAAAAAAGGAAAAGACAGTAAATACACACACACANTATATATATCACTTTCTAGGGTTTAAATGTGGTTTGTGTTTCTCAAACTTCCGTAAATTGGAGTTACATTTCCACTTTGAGGGATTGAGAGAGTGGAAGTTTAAACTAAATATAATGCTTGCATATGAAAACAGTGGGGAGTGTTATGTATCCCTGTCCTGAAAGTTGTATTGTAGATGAAGGTGGAAGATTCATGCAGCTTATAAAACTCACAAGACTCACAGAAGTTTTCCCTGAGGTTTTAAGTGTTAAAACAATTTCTGGTTGTAGTGGTTTAAATGAGAAATGGTCCCCATAGACATGCATATTTAAACAGTCAGTCCCCACTTGGTGGTGCTGTTTGGAAGCATTCAAGGATGTTAGAAGGTGGAGCCTTACTGAGAGAAAGGCTTCACTGTGTGTGGGCTTTAATAGTTTATAACCTCTCTTTAATTTCAGTTTTCTCTCTGTTTCTTTCCTGTGGCTGATATGTGACTGCTTAGTTTCCTGCTGTGGAAACTAATTTCCATGTCTAAATTATCACTATGGGCTTTTTTGATGCAACCATAAGGCAAGATATAGCCCTTTTTAAATTCACTTCTTTATATTCAAATAAGTTTGAAATCCTACTTTTTTTCTAGTTTCAACTCCATCTACCCTTCTCTTAAAACCCGTATTCAGGGGGGAAATGTTCGGTGTTAAGAAAATCAAGTTTTCCTATAATCTGACACAATGGGAAGATCAAGTATCTGTTGCTCCACATCATCCAGAATTATCAGCTGGGGGGAATTATGAAGAATTTTACACGGAGAGAAAGAGATAAATGTAGGCAATGAATAAAATATTACCTGTTGCTAAAAAGTACTCATTTTCTAGGATGTGTCTTGTATTTTTAAACTCCTCTCTGACTGTAATATAGCAATTGAGTTGACCTTCTGAGAAATGTTCCTGCAAATCTTTAGATAAGGATGTAACTTTCCTAACAAGTTAAATTTTACAAATGGCATGGTTTATATTGATACACAGGAGGATAACACAGAGGGCTGTTATGTATTATTTGAACATCACCAGGCATTTTGTGTTTATGCATGTAAAATAAGAACATTTAATGATAAATGCCATAGTCATCTATGCAAATTTTTCTTTAGAATAGAAATAATCATGCAAAAGGTGAAAAAGAAAGTCAAAGAATGGACCATGAGGTCAATATCACACATGAACAATTCCAAAAACTTCTCCTCTAAACTTGTGGTCTTTAACTACAATTCCGTTTTTTCTTCCACTCTGAGTGAAATAATACATGGACATAATTATCCTGTAAGGTTGACACTTACACCTGTAATATTTTCAGAAATACTATAAAACATTTGATAAGAAATATTCAACTGTGATTACATACATAATACAGAGAACATATACAGTAAATGGTGGATTCTAAAATTTATATAGAGCATATATCCTAAAGGAACTTATTTAGCAGCCAAAATAACATGTTACGAATGTTGTTATTCTTGGAAGAGGGCCGAAGGGGAGGGGAGAGGCAAGAAGGCAAGCAGAGAAAAATATAGACCTCAATAAAAATTTGAGAAAGCACAAAAAACTGTTATTCTCTTAACCCAGGGGTATTTTTATTTTATAAAAAGCAAAATATAAAATATTCAAGAGCAGTTAAAGAGTCTGTTTTACAGCAGAAATAACCAAGTTTGTTTTAGTATAAAATATTTTTATTTTTTGATACCAACTATAAATTCTAATACCTGAAACATAAAAGACACTCAATGTATTTAATATCTCCCAATCATGACATTGTAGAAGAAGGAGGTGATACAAGTGGTGCAATTATGTATAGAAACAAGTATGGAATGCAGCTACATGTCTGCCTTGATGAAGTGTAATTCACAGTAAAATAGATAATAATCTTAGTGAAAGTTTACTCATTTCTGTGTTGAGTTCCCATGGGGACACAAATAAGGAGAGTAAAATAAAGGAAAAGAGTCAAAAGGAAAAAATTAATTTAAATTTTTCTGATTTGAAATAAACTGAAGTAGAGATGAAAATTAAATACTCTATAAATGCTATTATTCTATTATGTGCAATTGACTCCTTGCTCCATAGTAGACACTACACTATAAATCTGGAAGACATAGAAGTAACTCTCTTAAAAGAGAAAAATGCATCATTAAAGCTATATATATATATTTTAAAATGGTATGTTATTAAAAGAAAAATATTTTGCAAAATAATTAATAGCATAACATAGACCTGAATTGCTGTGTGGTGCCAGAAGGAATATTTGCTTGAAACAGTGAGTCTCATCCCCATCCACTCATCATCCGTCTCTATTCAGAAGGGATAAGGCCTGCCATGGGCTTGAACAAAATATGGACACATCTGGTTGAGGTAAGTCTAAGCTCTTCCCCCAGTATCAAGATTGGACAAGGTAAGCCAGCTTGGGGAACAGGTTCCCAAAAGCCAACTAAGTGCCAGGGGCAAGCCCTGATCTCATTGCTAGAATGGAAACCTTACAAATAGACCAAGCTGTACCATTGTTTCACACATGCAGAGTGGTGTGGGACAATGGTCTGTATTCTGCCAATTATATTTTAAATAAACTCTGAATGGCCAGTAGCCAGGTAGGAAATATAGGTGGGACAACTAGACAGGAAGTAGAGGTGGATCAATGAGAACAGAATTCTGGGGAAGGAAAGCTTGGTCTGCAGTCCTGACCTAGCCACAGAGCAAGCAAGATGTAACTGCCTCACTGAAAAAGGTACCAACCACGTGGCTAACATAGACATGAATAATGGGCTAATATAGGTTATAAGAAATAGTTAAAACAAGTCTGAGCTACTAGGCCAATCAGTTTATAACTAATATAGACCTCTGTGTGCTTCCTTTAGGACTTAATGATTGTGGAAACCTAACAGAACAGAAACCTCAGACAACAGCAGAGGGCATAAGTTGGTTCCATGCAGTCTCCCTAACTGTTGGCCCAGAGTCTTTGTACTCATACAAGCTCAGTTCAGCTGTCTCTGTAGATTATCCTCTTATCAATTGCCTATGTGCAATTATCACTCTGTAAGAAAGAAGTACTTAGAACTGGTTTGAGGGAGTTTAAACAGTTGTTTAAGAAATGTGATTCTAAATATTTATAATTATACTCAAGGACAAAAGCCACATACAGTCAGCATTACCCAGAAAAGATTTTTTTCTATAAAGAACTGTAGTGAACGAAGAGACTCACGGTTGCTAAAGGTACCAGAGTAAAAAACACTTGAGTGTTAACCCTAAACATGACATATGTACCACCCCTCTATATTATAGAACAGTGTTGTAGTGATTAGGGAGCACGGGCCTCCTTTTCATCCTGCCTGGCTCCCGCATGGCTTGGTTTACACCCGAAATAACAACATACAAATTGTATTCATTTAAACACTGCCTGGCCCATTATATCTAGCCTCTTCTTTGCTAATTCTCACATCGTATTTAACACATATCTAGTAATTTGTGTATCACCACGGGGTCGTGGCTTACCGGGAAGATTCT
>LOEQ01002631.1:198606-211496 GCA_001685075.1 Bramus lutescens | reverse complement strand
TATCTTGCATATCACCATAGAATCTTCAGCTGGCGATGGATGGAGTTAGAGACAAAGACCCACATTGGAGCACTGAACTGAGCTCCCAAGGTCCAAATGAGGAGCAGAAGGAAGGAGATCATGAGCAATGAAAAATTCTTATTTGTCTTCATTAAAAACAGTTTTAGTTTTCTCTGTTTGAATTAAGTTATTTAAAATTGTTTGATCTTCATATAGCTGTGTCTTTCTTTATTTGTTAGAATAGAAGCATTTTACTATCCACTTCTTTACTGCCATGGAGGTAAATGATGTGGGTTGTTCCTGAACAAAGAGACTATTCCAGACCCCAGGGATTCCTGT
The DNA here is from genome assembly GCA_001685075.1 of Bramus lutescens. Taxonomy (NCBI): domain Eukaryota; kingdom Metazoa; phylum Chordata; class Mammalia; order Rodentia; family Cricetidae; genus Bramus; species Bramus lutescens. Next base: position 211,157 of record LOEQ01002631.1, on the reverse strand, counting down.
GATCTTCCTGAATGACTCTCCCAGCGTTTTGTCTTTCTTTACACACATATATGTCATTTCTAATATGAAATATGGGCTCACATCAACTGCATGAGTGTACACAAGACCTATACCAGCTCATGGTAGACCAAATCCCAGTCATGGAATAGTCTGCAGATCTGTTTGCGTTTGAGTTACACCTGTCAGTGTTGTGACCAACTCCATGACAAGAGACAACTTGTGTGAGTTATTTCGTTCATTTCTACCATGAAATGCCTGACGAGAACAAAACTGTTTGAGGAAGGATCGATTTCAACAAATAGTTTGAGGGTTTATGGAGGTAGGTGCTTAGAGTATGGCTTATTCACATTTCAGTAGCCAACCAGAAAGCAGAGGCCTTGTACCAGAACCAATTCATTTATATCTGTATTACCCCACTACCATGACCCTGTGTTTACCAGCCAGGTTCCATTTTCTGAAGGCTCTAAAACCTTCAAAAATAATGCTTTTAACTAAGCCCAGTGTTTAGGAAGATAAGAAGTTGGGTGCATGTTGATAGTTGCTCATATTCAAAGAGCAAGAACACATAAAATAACTGTAATATATATTTTAATAATAAGCCTTTCTTCTATTTTCCTTCTGTCTAGTTTTATATAAATAACAAAAAGTAAAACAAGTCTGAAATGATTGGAGTAATTGATTTCTGCATTTAGCAAAGATCTATCAATAGTTATATATAAGGTATAAATTTATACTGTATTTTATCTATATATAAATTAAAGTAGAAAAATTTGAAAAAGCTTGTCATTAATATCTTTAAAAACATTTTGAGCATACTTTCGTCTTTATGTCATAGCTGCCATCGCTATTCTCTGCATTTCTGTATTCCCAAGGCTTAACCATCCCTGCTCTCCAATTTTCATAAATTTCCATTCATTGTCGATTTTATTATATACTCACAGATTTATGAAATAAAAGAAATATTGTATTCTCCATTATTTAACATTAGTTAATCACTCTCCATTTTCTATTAGAATAAACAACATGATATCTGATCAAAATAGAGGCCAGACATGGGTAGATTTATAAATAACTACATTAAGTCTTAGTCTCAAATTTAGAATCACTATCCAAAGCAGAAATACACGCTTTCTTGTATTACATGTTAAATAATATATAAAAATTTTTATTGTATTTTCTTACAGGATGTATTCACAGAAAAAGTGAAGTGATGATTATTTCTGTTTCAGAAGGTAGATGAGAATGCAGCATCATTTAACCACATGCAAGCCCCAGTATATAATTTTTCCATAGTATTTATTGAATAAATAAGTCTCAAAAATTTCCCAGGTAGGTATGTAGGCAGTTAATGTGTTAATGCAATGGTTAGCATACCCAAAACTACCCAGCTAGTGCAGTATAAGATATAAAGCATTCAGATACCAATGACAAGATTAGATATCATGTGGTAGACATCAGAGCTAATGTTTCAGGTATTAAAAAGCAAGGTAAACATGAAAATGAGATCATTCCAGATATTTTGGAAAATCACCACATTAACAAAGTTACCTCCTTTAAACAAATATCTTCAGATACCTCACTGGAGAATTAACTCTTAATTAGTCACAATTATATCTCTTGAAAGTAATCAGACATTCACCAGCTGCCATGTTAGTAGGGCAACTTTACCAAAAAAAAAATATCATACTTATGTCCTTTACAACATTCAGACTAACTGAAACCCAAATGAATTTTATTATAACCGCTGATTCAAGATACTTTATTGTCACTTATGGAATTACCATAATGGGGAACAATATGAACATAGAAATTACAAAAAAAATTAGGGAAAGAGAAACAGGCCTTACTCATATTCCAAAGTAATCTTGAGCATAATACTCTACTACTACTACTACTACTAATAATAATAATAATAATAATTATTATTATTATTATTATATCTTTTGAGATAGAATTAGCACTGTCAAAATTACCACGTGCACACATGTATGCATGCTCACACATATACACACACACAGACACACAAATAGAGAGATAAGTAGATAGATTCTCCATACATTTGATGATTTTCATATAAATATCTTCATAACGTAAGTAACATCCAGAGTATATTAAATATCAAATATAGAGTATACTAAAATATCAATGAGCAAGTTTTAAATTAGTGACAGATTTAACAAAGGCTCTTAGAGCCATTGTGTCATTTTTATTGTTGCCATCACTATTAAGCTAGAGAACCATCTATACTAATGTCAATTTGGTGATTTATGGATGAGATGAAATCTAGAAGTCAGGATAGTAGCTGGATGGCCATATGTTGAATATCATCAATATTTCTAAATCTGTGGAGCCATATCTTCATTTAAAAAACATTTAAATCTTCAATATATGTTTTTCAAGCACTAGGAAGAGATGCTCTGTTTCTCTTGGAGATAACCAATAACTATAAGGTAGTTCTTCTTTTAACAATGTTCACCACCATCTCCTTTCTACTTTGAACTCTGTTGTGGGTACCAAAAACTTAAATTCCCAAGTAGATGAACTTGAGAGCCCAACATCAACCAGAAATCAATTTACTGTTTTTTGTTTTACAATTCTGAGACCACAAGAACACCTGAACCATAATCCATTTGTAGATATTTGATCCCTTCATTTGTACAAGCTCAATGGAAAAATGTTAAAACAAATAAAAAGATAAAGCTCATTTAATATTAACACTTAGAATTTAATTATCTACAAAAAAAGGCACCAGCTCTAAAACCTGAGAAATAGTCACATGTTTGTTGCACTGATTTTAAAGCTATGAAACTTAAAAAAGAAGTTACTTATTATCATCAAAGAAATTTACTTTTTATTTTATATACCAACCCTAGTTCCACCTCCCTCCCTTCTCCTACCCCCCACATCCCAGGCAACCATCCCCCATCCACACTTCAAAGGGGGCAAGTCCTTCTTTAGAGAGTCAACATGGTCTGGCATACCTACTTGCGGCAGGATCAAATCCCTCCCCACTGCCTCAAGACTTAGCAAGGTAGTGCACCATAGGGAATGGGCTCCAAAAATCCAGTTCATGCATCTGGGTGGGATATGTCCTGCACGCAATAGATCAAGGCACATAACAGTCACCTACATTTAGAAGTCCAATGCACCTTCTCCAGCTGTCAGTGCAGAGTCCATGAGCTCCCACTAGATCGGGTCAGCTGTCTTTCTGGTTTTCCCCATTATGCTCTTGAGCCCCTTGTTCTGATGATCCCTCCTCCCTCTCTTCAACTGAACTCCAGGAGCTCAGTTCAGAGATTGGCTGTGGGTCACTCCAACTGCTTCCATCAGTTACTGGATGATTATTAGGGTAGTCACTAATCTGATTAAAAGGAAGGCCCATTCAGACAGCCTCTCCATTATCTAAGAGTCTTAGCTGTGGCCATTACTGTGGATTTCTGAGAATATCTCTAACATCAGGTTTCTCCCTAACCCCAGAATGGTTGCCTCTTTCATTGCTCTTCTGCTATGTCCCTCCCCAACTTCGTCTTCTTGATCCCTTATGTTCCCATCCCCCATCTCTTCCCTTCTAAGCCGCTCCCTTCCCAGTTTACCTTGGAGAGCTTACTATTTTCCTTCCTGGAGCCCTCCATGTGTGTCACAACCAGGGTTTCCCTTTCCCCTAGCTTCTCTGGGATTGTGAGTCATAGCTTGGTTATCCTTTGCTTTACATCTATTATCCACTTGTGGGTGAGTACACACCATGTTTGTCTTTCTGGGTCTGGGTTACCTCATTCATGATGGTTTTTTTTTTCTAGTTTCATCCACTTGTCTGCAAATTTTAAGATATCATTGTTTTTTTGTTTGTTTATTTGTTTGTTTTGATACCGTCGAGTAATACTCCATTTTCTAAATGTACCACATCACATTTTCTTTATCCATTATTTGGTTGATAGGCATCTGGGTCGTTCCCAGGTTATTGCTATTATATCCTTGTCGAGTGTATGCTCAAAAGTCGTAGTATTGCTGGGTCTTGAGGTTGATTGATTATCAATTTTCTGAGGAACATCCATACAGATTTCCAAAATGGCTGTACAAGTTGGCACTCCCATGAGCAATGGAGGAATGTTCCCCTTTCTCTACACCCTCTCCAGCATAAAATGTCACCTGTGTTTTTGATCTTAACTACTCTGATGTGTAAGATGGTATCTCAGTCATTGTGATTTGCATTTCCGTGAAGGCTAAGGATGTTGAGCAATTTTCAGGCATTCCAATTTCTTCTGTTGAGAATTCTCTGCTTCAATCTGTAACCAATTGTAAATAACTGGAATATTTAGTATTTTCTATCTATTTTCTTGAGTTCTTCATATTTATTTGATATCATCCCTCTGTCAGATGTGGTTGGTGAAGACCTTTTCCCATTTTTTAGGATGCTGCTTTGTCTTATTTAGTGTGTCCGTTGCCTCACAGAACCTTCTCAGTTTCAGGAGTTGCCATTCGTTAACTGTTGTTCTCAGAGCATGTGCTACTGCTGCTGTTCCTTAGCAGAGGGCTCTGGTGCCAGTGCATTCACGGGTATTTCCCACTTTCTCTTCAACCAGGTTCAGTGGAACTGGATTTATGCTGAGGTCTTCAGCCATTTGGACTTCAGTTTTGTGCATGGGGATAGATACAGATATATTTTTTCTTCTCTATGTCAACATCCAGTTATGCCAGCACCATCTATTGAAGATGTTTTCTTCTTGTTTTGTTTCTTTTTTTTTGTATACAGGGTTGTTATGGAGCTTTAGAGCCTGTCCTGGAACTTGCTTTGTATACCAGGCTGGTCTAGAACTTACAGAGATTCAGCTGCCTGTGCCTGCTGAGTGCTGGGATTAAAGGCATGTGTTGCCACCACTCCAGAAAGGTACTTTCTTAAGAAGCCACATTAAAAGAATATTTTATTATTATAAACAATGATTCCACGCTTAAAAATTCAGACAATAGATATCTTATTTCAAATAAATAAATCATAATATCTGACGTGTTAAACCTTTTTAACCACCAAAGAATAAGATTCTAGAATGATAATATTTAAAATAAAAGTGAATGTGTATTTTATTGTCTTTGACTAATTAATCTATAGGCATTTATTAAGTAGTGTAATAGTAACCATTCTGAAAATAAAACTTCATAATTTGATAATCTTGGTAGACATTGTTGCAATTTAAAATAAGTTATGTTAGTTATATCATTCTGTAATATATGTATTTAAGCTAAAGAGAGTTTGAGCTAACATCTTTATTTTCTAAGCATAATGTTTCCTTGTTGAATTATTTGTTGCACTAGAGGGAATTCACTGGTTTTCTTCCGCCCTACAGAGTTTTTCTTCATGCAAACATTATTTAAAATGAGGGAATCACTTTCATGATAGATTCACATGTCAGAGTTAAAGCACTTCCTAAGTGTCAGATGTATTTAAACTTGTGTATGCCTTGATTTCTTATCCAGGAAATAAACACACCATTTCAGTTAATAGATTAATGGAGAGTTGCTTTGAGCTGTTCAGATTGTTAAATCCTATTACAAACACTAAGTGTTAATCAATTAGCCATTTCATTAGTTGTAGGTCATATGATTGTAGTGCCCCAAGAAATTAATTTCTTGCTATTGAAACACAAAGCAAAATATGATTACTAATTCTGCTTTATGAAATATGCCACATGGATAATCTTGCCTCCTCCTTTAGGATCTTACTTCAAAACACCTCCTCTGCCCTTTGGACAAGAAGGAAAAACCAAAAAGCCTCCTCTGACATACGATTCTAACTGCTGGCATGAGCCGTATACTAAATATTGTACCTATCAAACCTTTACATGTTTTCATTTTGAAATTTCCATTTAAATGCAAATTCTGCCATTTAAATAGAGTTCTCCTGTTCTTTATTACACTGTAATTACTATTTCCCATCTTCCTAAGACTGGCTGCACAAAAGGCCACAGGTCACTTTAGCAGCTCTCTAAAAGAGCGACTGAAATCAAGAAATCATAGCTAGCAATTCTGAGTGACACCCATTTGTCAAGGGAAGCCAGGGGAACTGATTCAAACAGTGCCCTAAAACCTGTCCTGTCCTGTGATTTACAAGAACAAGAACAAACAAAGCCCGAAGCTACCATTTCTTCAAGATCATGTGAATTATATAGTTTAGCTAGGATTTGGCACAAATAAATAGCAGCTGAAATGCTGCCCTCATTTTGAAATGAGACACATGCCAAGTGATACAAGCTGATACCAATGTCAGGAGACACAAGAAGAACAAGCACATTAAGATACTGTCAGTACTTATTAAATAAAATGAAGTCTATCATGGCTTAAAGTGAATGAACTATATGACTAATATTTGCCACAAGGTCATGTATTAATATCATTGACCCAAATACAAAAGAGAACACATAGAGCAAAAATTTAAAAAAAGTATATTTGAAGAATGTTAAAGGTTAATGATGCAAACAAACATAAATGGATAATTTTAAGTAATATGACTTGAAACTAACAACAATATAAATTTGAATTTTTAATTCTTGACATTAGATGAAATCTTAACAAAATATTTCACTTATGTGTGCTGTGATTTGTAAAGAAGTAAATGACGAATTGAAATAGTTAACGAGAGATGAGAATTTGATTAACCTTAAAAATATTGTTCTGCAGCTTTATATGTACTTTCAAATTTCTTGGTAAATATATTTTGCTTTGAGAATGGCTTTATAATAGAAAGACTATAGATATTTGAGTCAAGAAAACTTTCCAAAAACTTAACATCAAAATGGGAATGGAAGAAGGAAGGGATGAAGGGAGGGAGAGAGAGAGAGAGAGAGAGAGAGAGAGAGAGATTGCTTATTAAAATAGCTTGCTTGTCAGCTGTCTGCCTCACTCCTTCCCTCCCTCTGTACTCCCTCTATCCCTAAAACCTACTTTTCTCTCTTTCCTTCTCTCTTTCTCTTTCTCTCTTTCTTTCTCTCACTTTCTTTCTTTCCTACTTCTTCCCTTCCTGTTTTTCTCTCTCTCTTTCTTATGTTTCTTAAGAGTAGGAGCTTGTATAGCACAGACTTCTTAATTAATTATATGAATCACAATCAAGTCAGGCTTTGAACTCTTGACCTCCCTATTTCTGCTTCTCAAGTGCAAGGATTCTAATTCTTCCTTACTATGCCCAACTAGAAAATAATACTGTTTAAAATAGGACAGATACAACCTTCCACAGGCATTGTAAATCCCAGGGTTCTTAGTTGTACCATTTGTATTGGCTAGAACATTTGAATGCAGGTAGGTTGCACCACTGTCTGACATCTCTTGAAGTGCAAATGTCTGTTTAAACAATAAAATATATTATCAAATACATTCCTAAGTACCTGGAATTAACCAACATTATGAGAGTGAAACATACCACTTATATCCAGGTGAGATAGAGTTGCTTATATCCTAGCAGGTTCAATTTGAATCCTGTCTTAATTGATGTATCCCTTTCACTTATAATATGTTATTCACTAGAGATTTACCACATGTTTTATTTGCTATTACTTTGAGTCTTTTAAATCTAGAACTTAAAGTAAAAGTAAATCAAGGCTTTATTTCATAAATGAAATTTTACTGTCATAATTGACATTACAAAATTAATAAGTTCGGAAGATTATAAAGCTCAGTGATGGTGCCAATGGACCACATTTCTCTTATTACAGCACCACTCGTCAAAGGTCTTCTGATCACTGTAATACCTATGTTCAATTATCATCTGAAATTTCTGTGAGACAATGGTCATTATATACCTGTCAATTGTATTTTAGTAGAATGCTGATTTGCCAGTAGCCAAACAGGAAGTATAGGTGGCGTGTCCAGGAAGAAAGTAGAGGCAGGGCAATGAGAACAGGAGAATTCTGGGAAAAAAATTAATCTGTAGTCGTCACCCAGACACAGAGCAAGCAAGATGTGACTGCCTCGCAGAAAAAGGTAGCAAGCCACGTGCCTAAACACATACAAGAATTATGTGCTAATATAAGGTATAAGAGTTAATAAGAAGTCTGAACCACTAGGCCAATAAGTTTATAATTAATGTAGATCTCTGTGTATTTTCTTTGGGACTGAGTGACTGCAAGATGGATGGACTACATGGGAGAAACCTCCGTCAACAAATGGTGCATAATGTTGGGGCAACTACATCTACAGCCTGAGAGAGCTTTAGAATCAATTCCATACCGAGAACAATAGAGTTAAGCATAGCTTCTTCATAGCAGCAATTTCTCAGGTTTGCTCTTTTTTGCTAGAGGCAAATGCACCTCATTTAAGAGAGACTTCCTGACTCAGCTTTAGAAGCAAAACCTTTGCAACTCTTTTAAGAGGCCTCACCACAAACACTTAAATGGTGTTTGTGAGTAACCAACATTATGCTTCCTGGTGGTGGCAGGGACCTTGAAATGCCATTGACCCAGGCCAATACCTCTGCCATGAGGCTATACTCTCAAAAAGCTAAGGAATGTGGTGGATCCAGCCATCAAAGTCACAGCTTTAAACCTAGCCATATTGCTTAGCAAATGAAAGACTCATTTGGTCAGAAAAGGAGAGATATAGAGTAAAGATAGATTCAGATGAACAAAACTTCTAAGTGGTTTGCAGTATGTTTAAAGGCATATGTAGGCTTGGGAGAGAAAAAGAAAAGGATAAAGTCCTTAAAAGAAAAAAGAAGAAAAGAGAGTTGTTGGGTGTGGTGGCACACACCTTTAATCCAAACACTTGGGAGGCAGAGGCAGGTAGATCTCTATAAATTCAAGTTAGCCTATTCTACAGAATAAGTTCCAGGACAGCCAAAGATACACAAAGAAATCCTGTCTCAAAAAGCCAATAAATAAATAAATAAATAAATAAATAAATAAATAAACAAATAAATAAATAAATAAATAGATAGATAGATAAATAAATAGATAAATAAATAAATAAAGGTTAAATTAAAGCCTTATAAAGATGGAAAATACACAGAAAGTCTCGATACTGTGTTATTGTGTTGTCTTTAAATTGTTTGATGGCTGAGGCAGGAGCAAAAGCTGCTTAAAGATATTTGATTATGAATGCTGCTNATATATGTTTTTAAAAATGCCCTAACTTCAAATTTTAAGTCAAAAGGTATGTACTTTGGAGATGTTTTGCTTTTGTTTCCACAAGAAATGAGAGGATGTGCATTCATTCTGAGTTAAGAAAAATAAAGTTTTATCAAGGAAGACCCCCTAAAAAAATTCCCAACAGGAGCAGAAAGCCCAGATGAGCCAACATTTCAGAGGACCTCTGTTGAAGTTTCTCTGAATTCTATATCCAGAAGAGTTTCAAGACTGCTGCCTGAGATAATCAAGTCTCACAGGATACTCCAGTAAGGACTTGATCAGAATTCTAAATTTTCTTTAGGTCCCCATAAGATTATCCACACCCCAATCAGCAGGAAATTGCCTGGAAAACTATGCCCACATTCCCCAAAACAATTGGATTATGGATAACTGCCTTTTAATATAATGTTACTTGCAAGTTGTTATGGATAATGTTCAGGAGAAAAGCTAACTGAAAGACACTTGATTCAGAGTTCCTGTTTGTTTTTTTTTGTTGTTGTTGCTTGTTTGTTTTAAATGAGGAGGAGAAAAGTGCTATGGGACAATGATCTGTACCCTGTCAATTGTATTTTTAAAAAATGTTGGTTATCAGTAGCCAGGCAGGAAGTATAGCTGGGGCAGCCAGGCAGGAAGTAGAGGTGGGGCAATGAGAACAGGAGAATTCTGGGAAAAGATTAGTCTCCAGTCATCACCCAGACACAGAGCAAGCAAAATATGACTGCCTTGCCAAAAAAATGTACCAATCCACATGGCTAACACATACAAGAATTATGGGGTATTATAAGGTATAAGAGTTAATAAGAAGCCTGAGCTACTAGGCCAATCCATTTATAATTTATATAGACCTCTGCATGTTTTTTTTGGGGGGGAACAGAACAACTGCAGGACTAGATCAGACAGAGACCTCAGTCAAAATGAAATTATTTAATATATCATTATTGGGAGAGATGGTTCTGAAATATCCTAGTAGTCACTACAAACTTTATCAATTTTATGTATATAATTTGTAAAATTTAGAATACACATAAATTTAAATTATATTTTAAAACAGAAGTCTTATCTCACTTTTTATTTATCTATTTAATGTTAGTATACTTTATGCTGGACATTTTAATATTTCAAATTTTATTTGGCATTGAACAAATGATTGGACAGGCCAGCTTCAACAGATACTTCATCTTGTTATGTTATGTGTACATACTTGGTAAGTCTGTAAGTACCAGAGCTTTTGGGTACTTTCTAGCAAGTCAGACCATAATGTTCAATATTCTGACTCAATGTACAAATTTTATAATACCATCCTTATTAAATGATTGAAATCTCATTTTAAATATTGCTTATAATTAATAAGTCTTGCTGGCTTCAGATTTGCTGCCCAAAATTTTCATTAAATCTTCTCTGTGGGAAAAGTTCTGGAGGAATTTCACTTTCTATAATCATTTCTAGAGACTGATAGCATGTTCGAAGCACACATTTCTATATAGAAAATGGATAAATATTCTTTAAGCTGTATGCTGTGGATTCATCTTTACTCATATATTATTTTCTAGACAACAATATTTGAACACCATAAATTGTTTCAGAATGTCAGCAGAACTCAATTGTTTTTGTCAAGCTATTAAAAATATCAGTAATTGAATCTTTCTCTTCCAATCATTGTGCTAGCAACATTATGACACCATGAAGTTTCTGGCACTTATGAGACTATTACTTAACTCATTTAAGCTTCAAAAAGTAGAACAACCCTAGAAAATGCAAATCATATCCACCCATCTTTCAGCCATTCTTATTTTCTCTGCTTCAACACTATGCCTTGAATGCTCACAGAGCATAAATCTAAGATCATCAAATTATATTCTGTCTTAATGTATTCTTAGACTTAGTAACAGAAGATTTTAACAAAAACGCACATGGTCAACTAAATGAATAGAATAAACTTAGACAATGAGAATGAGAATTTAGAAATATATTTTATCCATAGGTAATTTTGAATTAATCTTAATAAAATGATTGAGAATATTTACAGATGTTTAGAAGAAAGTTTGTCCCATAGTATAGATAATAACAGAATAAATACCCTAGGACAGGACGCATTTGTTATGTTTAAAGCGCAAATTGTGAATCCTAATTGAAGTACAATAAATGACAACATCTGGATACAAAAGAGATCAAAGAGTCTCTGAAGGCCTGATCCGGTAGGCCTTTGAAATTCAAAGCAAGAACATTGAATTTTAGTCTCTTGTTTGGAAATGCTTAGTTTTCAAAAAGGTCACTTGGGCTGCTATCTGGAGAAAAGGCACTCAGCAGAAAGGTGTAGAGTTTTATGCTGTAGCAGTTGGAGGCTGTTACATTGGTTCAGGAAGGAGGATAGATGAATGGATGGTGGTGGAGGAAGAAGCTGTGGTAGCAAACAGAATTTCAAGACCCTCTAGACCTGTCTAGCAGTAGACCACATTGTACAGGTTAAGCTTTTTGCTTCGCCCAAAAAGCAGTATCCTTAGACACATCTCTATATCTCTCACCACAAGCATTTCATCAGCAAGCTATGTCACATCAACCTTCAAAGCAACATAAGAACATAACCAGTTAATTTGCTTCCTCTGTGGCAACATAGTTCAAACCCATACTGTGTCTTGTCTAACTGGTTATCTTAACTGGTCAACTATTATATACCCTGTCCTTTGTATTCGCCATGGTATATATGCTGATCATAGAACTACTGATAAACTGTACTCCAAAAATTCATTTTTTTAAATTTTTCTGCTCTGCTCTTTGCAGAGGGTCATCAACATAGCTTTAGTTAGGTCCTGTATCATATTCTTTCAATACAATCTTCTATCATATATAATGTTTATGGACAAGCAGAAATCCCTACTGCAAGAACCTTGAGCTTTCTCTATTCTTCATAAATAACTCTAGTCTCCTATATGAGCCTCTGAACTCTTCCAATCGATATTATTTAGTGTTGACATGACACATAGACCATCTATGTATTTCTGATCAAAAGTACAATATGACATTAAACACTTTTTTATTTCAACTATATGACCTTTATAATTTACACAAAACAAAATTCCAAGGACTTCATACTAATAATCAAAAATTTCAGAACTGAAATAATGTGAGCATAAAAGGATCAAGAAAGTGCAGCCTTTCAGTAAAATAATGATTGTTGGACTATGGCTTTGAAAATAGAAGAACATAGAGCAGTGTCCACACTCAATTAATAATGTGGGTTCTAGGCATACAATAATGAATATTTATTTTTACAGGTTCCTAAGAGTTTGAGGTGAAGGTAACACTTTCTAATATTTGGTAGAAAGGGATATTTGATTGCTCACACCCCCAACTTCTGACAGCTTATCAGCTGGTGGATCCTGTGTCTCTGGCCATTTAGGTTGTTTGACCTCTGCCACTGCAGACTCAGAAGTCAGCCAGTAGTAG
>LOEQ01002631.1:164048-198590 GCA_001685075.1 Bramus lutescens | reverse complement strand
GGACTTATATCCACATTAATGGCAGGGCACCTGGCCGAGGCTGGGTAGAGCTGTTGGACCTTAGCCCCATATTGAGCTCCAACTATAGAAATTAGCTTCTCTATTCAAGAAATAACAAGGCTAGCTAAAGGATAAAACAATTATATTCTTATTTATTATAAGGGGAAAATGCATGAAACAGGAACAAGAAGTTCAATCCCAGCTATGCCTCATGGGAATCACACAATGAGAATGCCACCGGGCCAGGCACTGATTTTCTCCTGGTTCCATAAAGCCACACCTTAACTTGGATCCACCTCTTAAAGATAATTGACTAACAAGGTTTCCCCATCAGGCTACTCATTCCATAATATAGTCAGACAGAAGAATGCTAGAAAAAATGAAATTACATGATAAATTTGTAATTGTGATGAACATTAATTCTTTCTGGTGAAAAAAAAGAAATACCTTATTTTTGTTCTTTTGTAGTGCTGAGTTTTGAATGCAAGAACTTATGCATGTGAGTAAGTCAGTCTGCCATTGAGCAATATCTATAGTGTAAAAACTGTCTTTATTGAAGAGAAGAACTCATGTAAAAAACAGGGACTAAGGAAACCAATGCACTGATGAGAATATAAACACCATGTAGAAGCAAAAGCCTGCTGTTATCAAAGCAGGTGAGGTCAAGTATATATGAAACATTTTCTGTACTCATAATATTTGATACATGTTCTCATATGCATATAATGCATATAGATATTTATAAATATCATATGACAGTACTGGGTACTAGGTATAAAATAGGAAATTTCAGATGTTACTCAGGTAGTCTATGACTAAACTTTATCACTATCCCTTACTGTATTGGTTTTCTATAAAATACCACTTGAAAAAATAGGTAAAATTTACAAGCAATTTATTTTCCTGAGTTATGACTCAGGACTTAGATGATTAAAAATATGGCTAGACCAAATATATAAAACTGAAGTAGAAATAAATAAGATAAAAATATGGATACCTGGTACATTTTCATTGTTCTAAAGTATAGAGTTGTGCTATTCTTTTAAACTTAGATATCACAAATTTAAGATTCACTTAAGCTTCAATCCATTCAATAAAATAAATAAAACTTAGTATGTTAGTAGTTACTAATTCAAACTTACATATTAACTAAGTATTTAGATTTGAGATGTACCTAGCTAGTGGCAAGGGACAAATCTCAGAAATTCTTACACTGACTCCTTAAACAGTTTTAGTTAAAGATGATGAATGGAGCTCAGTTCTCCTGCTATGGAACTGAGATCCATATATCTCTAACTAAAAATCTCCCACTAGGTCAAGTCAACTGATTCTGTGGGTTTCCTGACTGCTCTGTTTGTATTGTCACCTTTCCCTAACTTCATTATCCTCCAGGAGCTTGGTGCAGTGATTAGTTGTGTATCTCTTCAACTGCTTCTATATGATTGTAGAAGAGGCTTCTAGCTTCTCTGAGGCTGTGAACTCTAGGTTGATTATCATTTGCTTTGTGTCAGGTATCCATTCATGAGTAAGTGTATATTGTGTTTGTTTTTCTGGATATGGTTACCTCACTCAAGATGATTTTTTCTAGTCCCATGAATTTGCCTTAAATTTCAAAATGTCATTTTTTAACCACTGAGTAGTAGTCTATTGTGTAAATGTACCATATATTCTTTATTCATTCTTTGGTTGAGGGTCATATAGTCTTTTTTCCAGGTTCTGTTTGCTATGAAAATCATTGAGCAAATGCCCTTGTGGTATGAAAGTGACTCTTTTGGGTATATACACAAAAGTGGTATTGCTGGGTCCTGAGACAGATTGATCCCTAATTTTCTGATAAATCACCATTCTGATTTTACAATGGCTGTCCAAGTTTGTATTCCTACCAACAATGAAGGAGTATTTTTCCTTATTCCATATCCTCTCCAGCCTCTGTCATGACTTTTTTGATCTTAACCATTCTGGTCAATGTAGGATGGTAGGTTAGAGCTGTTTTGATTTGTGTTTCACTGATGACTAAGGATTTGAGCATTTCCTTAAGTGTCTTTCAGTGAATTGAGATACTTCTGCTAGGAAGCAGGAGTAAAAGGGATATTTGTAAACATAATGAAAGATATATACAACAATCCAATGGCCAACATCAAACTAAATGGAGAGAAACTCAAAGCAATTCCACTAAAATCAGGTACAAGACAAGGCTGTCCTCTCTCTCCTTATCTATTCAACATAGTACTCCAAGTACTATATATAGCAGTAAGGCAACAAAAACAGACCAAGGTTATAAAAATTGGAAAGGAAAAAAGTCAAACTTTGCTATTTGCAGATGATATGATAGTATCCATAAGTGAACCACAAAATTCTGACAGGGAACTCCGAAAGCTGATATAAACCTTCAGTAATGTGGCAGGATACAGGATTAACTCAAAAAATTCAGTAGCTCTCCTATATGCAGATGATAAATGACTAAGAAATAAATCAAAGAAACATCACTTTCGCAAGAGCCACAAGCAACCTAAAATATTTTGAGATAACCAAACAAGTAAAAGACCTGAATGACAAGAAACTTAAGACTTTGAAGAACAAAATTGATAGTGATATTAGAAAATGGAAAGATATTTTGTGTTCATGGATAGGTAGGTTTTTCATAGTAATAGAGGCATTCTTTCCAAAATCAATTTACAGATTCTATGCAAAACCCATTAAAATCCCAGCACAATTCTTCACAGACCTCAATAGAATGATACTAAATATCATATGCAGAAACAAAAAGACAAGAATAGCCAAAAAACAAACCTGTACAATAAAGGAATATATGGAATTATCACCATCACTGACTTCAAGCTCTATTTTAGAGCTACAGTAATGAAAACAACTTGGTATTGGCATAAAAACAGACAGGTGGGCAAATTGGTTGAAATAAATGACCCTAATATTAACCCACACATCTATGAACACCTAACTTTTTACAAAGGAGCTAAAAATATAAAATTAAAACAGAGAACATCTTTAACAAATGGAGCTGGTATAACTAGGTGTTGATATATAGAAGAATGCAAATAGATCAATATCAATCTGTTGGGGGAGGCAGCTTGTTTGTTCCAGCCACCAAGAACTGCAATAATCACAAGGAAACTGTATTAATTAAATCACTGTTTGTACCACATTAGCTCCAGATTCTTAATGACTAACTCTTACATATTAATTTAACCCATTACTATTAATCTGTGTATCACCATGAGGCAATGGCTTACCAGGTGAAGTTCCATCTTACTCTGGTGGAGCTACATGGCTTCTCCTGGACTCTGCCTCCTTTCTCCCAGCATTCCACTTAGTTTTTCCCACCTAGCTCTGTTCCCCTAAAACTCTGCTTAGGCCCAAAGCAGTTTCTTTATTCATTAATGGTAATCATAGCATACAGAGGGGAATCTCACATCACCTCCCCTTTTATATTTAAATATAAAGGAAAGTTTTAACTTTAGCATAGTAAAATTACATATAACAAAACAGGTATCAAGCAGTAATTACAGCTTTAATATTTATATCTACTTTATCATTAATCACAATTAAGGAAAACACTATAACTATAATTTCTTCAACTCCATCAAAGTCTAAAGAAGGATATGATATTACATGAGTAAACAGGAAGTACATTGTAAGCAACTTCCAAAACTCTAGAATTAACAGAGACATTTTGCTGCCTGGACAGTCACCCAAAGTTCTTCTGTATTGTTGTGGTGTCCGTCTTCAGCCTACATGCCCATAGTATCCAGCAGACTTTTCCATCAAGCATAAATTTCAAAGACAGTTCCACCTATATTGACAGTTTAACAGTCACTTTACTCTGTGTCCTGCAGAATGTCTGGAAGACTCTTTCATGAAGCACAAACCCTGAAAGATGGTCTCACCTTTAGGCAAGCTCAGCAGTCATTTCTCTGTGGGTCCTGCATGTACAGTTTATACAACATACAATAAAGTATTCTAAGCAAGAGCAACTTATTGCACAAATGGCTAGCCAACTCAATAAGGAGCCTTTTCGATGCTCATCTTCCCCTTGAAGTGATTGATGCTACCAGGAGCAGATGTGTCTCATTTATGAAAAGTCCTAAGTTATTAAAATGTTTTAATGCCACATTCTGTAATCTTTGAAAGGTTTGAAAAAATGCTTATCTATCTTAAATACTTCTCTGTACATCTAGAAATTCTAAGTAACATGGCTACAAACTTGACTATTATAAATGATTATCTTTTAACATATGTATCTTAATCATACATTACATTTTTAATGAGCTGCACAAACTTAATGCCTTAATAAAGAGAAGAAATATATATACAAAATAAAGCAAAAATGACTTTAAATTTGTATCAAACCAAGATCCATATCAATGCAAATCTCTATAGCATTTTCCCCTTTAAGTGTAAAGAAACATTTATAAACAATATTTGGGAATATGGACATAGTTTCTCCAAACCTCTCCCTGCTCTTTATTGGGTAAAGTAATTTTTGAGGGGTGTTAAAGACAACCTTTCAGGGAGGCTTGGTCCATCAAACCATATTAGTCTAGAAACAATTCATAGGCTCTCATCCTCTGTAGAAACAAAAGAAGAGCCTCTTTTCCAAAGCAACATATCCTTAGACCCAAAATTTTGAAGTCAAGATACCATTATAATATACATGCTGGTTTAGCTTATAAACCCATGCAATGAAATATCTCCCTGTATTTTGTCTTTCACAGTCAAAAATTAAAAAAAACAATAATATACATAATCCAGATTTTCTATGCATTCTCCATATTACGTGGCTTATTCTTTCTTTACTTCTTTTAATCTATTACTGTCTGTATTCTGTCTCTTTAAAGACTTTGTTTTATTATTTTAAAACTCTCTATACTCTTCTTCTTATCTCTTCCAAGCCTATGGTGACATGGAAACTTCCCAATTGCATGCAGTTCGCTCTGCTGTGGTGGCAGCTCTACAAGAAACTGCTTAGGTAAAAGCAAGCTAAGCAGGCAGGGTTGGGAGACTTTCTGGGCTGGGGACCATAAGGCCTTCAAGCCTATCCACCTAGTACGTATGGAGTCTGGCCCCATGTTGAATGGTAGATGAAGAAGCATGCTTGAAAGAAATCCCACACTAGTACAGAATTGAATATAATAAAGGGTTATTTATTTAGAGTTAGACAGATCATAATGCTTGCTCAAATATGGAACAGCAACTGTAATATGAGGGCCTGCTTGTTGGGGTTTCTGTCCTGCACAGTTCCAACAGTGGGAAAATCCCCCCCAAAATCATACAAAGTTATATATTAGTTGCAAACTGATTGGCCCATTAGCTCAGGCTTCTTATTAACCCTTTTAAATTATATTAATCCATTATTCTAGTAAATGTTAGCCACATGGCTCAGTACCTTTTTCAGTAGGGCAGGTCATATCCTGCTTCTTTGGGGTCTGGACAGGACTGGGGAGGAATGGGCTTCATCCTTCCCAGAATTTTCCCCACCTCTACTTCCTATCTGGTTGTCCTGCCTATACTTCCTGATTAGCTACTGGCCAATCAGCATTTATTTAAAATATAATTGAAAGAATATAGATGATTGTACTGCAACCCCTCCCTTTTAATAAAAAAGCAAGACCATCCATAGTCCATTTTTTGGGAATGTGGGTGTGGTTCTCCAGACTACGTCATTCTGGTTGTGGGTGCTGATAATCTTATGGGGACCTAAAGAAAATTTAGAATTATGATCAAGTACTGATTTGAGTATCCTGTGAGTCTTGATCATCTCAGGCAGTAGTCTTGGATCTGTTTTGGATGTAGAACTCTGACATCTGGGCCATCTGCTCCTACCAGAGATGTCTCAGGTGGTCTTCCTTGATGGAACATGATTTTTCTTATTTTAGAATTAATCCATAACTTCTCATTTCCTGTGGAAACAAAAGCAAAACCTCTTCTCCAAAGTAACATACATTTGATTTCAATTTTTAAAGTCAAAGTATTTTCAAGATACCTATCTTGGATTAATTCCGTAGCATTTATAAACAAATATCTTTTAGCAGCTATTGTTCCTTCCTCAGCATTCAAACAATTCAAAGAGGGCATAATAACATACAGCATCAAGATTCTCTGTATATTTCCCATCTTTATGTGGCTTTACTTTAACCTCCTTTTTTATTTTTACTTTTACTTTTTGGAGACAGGTTCTCTGTATATCTTTGAGTGTCCTGGAACTCCCTCTGTAGACCAGTTTGTCTTTGAACTCACAGAGCTCTACCTGACTCTGCCTCCCAAGCTTGGGGATTAAATATGTGTGCCACCATACCTTGAACTTGCAGAGGTTTCTTAGCCTCTGCCTCCCAAGCATTGGGATTAAAGACATGTACCACCATGCCATGAACTCAAAGAGGTCTGCCTGCCTCTGTCTACCAAGTGTTGAGATTGAAGGTGTGTACCACCACACTACCCTCCAACTATGCCAATGGTGTAGGAGGTCCTTCTGTTTATGTGTTGCTTTCATTGGTTAAATAAAGAAAGTGCTTTGGCATAATTGGTAGGACAAAACTTAAGTAGGTAGAGTAGACAGAACTGAATGTTGGGAAGAATGGCAGAGTGGCAGGTGCCATAGATCTCCTGCCTGAAACACATGCTGGTTAGAATCTTGCCGGTAAGCCACAGTCACATCGCGATACACAGATAAATAGAAATTAATTAAATTAAGATGTAAGAATTAGCCAATAAGAAGTTAGAGCAAATGGGCCAGGCATTGTTTAAATGAATACAGTTTCTGTGTGATTATTTCAGGTATAAGATAGACAGGAGGCTGGGACAACAAGCAGCCCGGGCATCCTGTTACAAGCAACCAAAAGCAGGAAGAGAGAGACCACACATGAACTTTACATGAGGAGATATAGTATGAGAGGCCATGCCCAAGGGGGCAGGTAACTTAAAGGCTACTAGCACTAGGAATTTATACAGCAGAATTTTGCCATTTAATATTATATCATCTTTTTTCATGTATGGTTGTTGCCTTTTGGAGGACCGCTCTTTTCTGAATGGAAATGGAGGTGATGGATCTAGGGAAGAGGGGAGAAGCAGTGGCCTAGGAGTAGTGAAGGGAGGGAAAATATTGGTCAAGACATATTGTATTAGAGTAAAATCTATTTTCAAAATTAAGAAACATAAGTCATATTTGTTATGCCAGATTGTTATCTAGACATAAACATTTTATCATCATTGTTTTGTTTATTCAGTTTTTCATAATTTTAGATATTGATTAAATTGTGCATTGCTGTAAATTTATGATTCTTAATACTGTGAATATTTGTGACTTTCAAGTATTAAATAATCGACTAAATTATCACCATAGCAGGAGGCTTTCTCAACACTTAAAATATATTTCAATTCTTAGTATTCCTTTTTTAAACTGAACAACACGTATTAATTTTTTTACTTTAGCTAATAAAATTGGACAAACTCAGTAACTTGATTTTTTTCTTTCAAAAAACAAGTGTTCTTGTAGTAATGAGAATTCTAACTAAAATAACAAGGATAAACAACATATTGAAGTTCTTAATTTCATATAATTATATCAATATTGAAACAAGAGATAAGAACTAAGAGATACTATTTAAAGCAGAACAGAGGCTGATCTCATTGTTATAAAGCTTACATTCAAGCATCATGGAACCAGACCAGAGAATTAAAACCATATCCGGTTGTGTGGATGTAGACATGTCTTCTATAATTATAACTGGATTGATGAGAAACTGATACCATGCTTTATCAGTACAGCAAACATTACCTCCATACATCAAAAATAAATCCACAGTCTTTGCTTCATAATTCCTTGGTATTATTGAAATTTTATATAACTTAAAATTCAGATTCCCCTTCTTAATTTTAGTCTCAACAATGTTTTAGGAGTATATTTGATTTGTGAAATTTAAAATGTATGCATGTATATGTATATATACATACATAAATATAGATGTATGCATATATACACTCTTATACATGTTTGTATGTATATGCATACTTATGGTATGAACCACAATCACTATAGAAGAGAAATAGTGGAGGGGGTAGTTGGTTAATATTTGACAATTTAATAAACTCTGTTAAACATATTAAAAGATAATTAATGCAGTTTTATTAAAGTTATTTTAATAATTACATTCAATACAAATATGTTTTAATGTATCTATTTTAAATTAAATATTCTTACTTATTATTACTGATATATAAGCATATTTATACCCACTGCTTCATTCAAAGGAAGTTCTGCTATGGCTCTAAATGCCTTTGTTTCCTTAGAAGATTGAATTTTCCTCTGCATTGTAGTGGTTTTCCTTCATCACAGTAAAAACATAATTCAGGTCCTTCATCATGTCAACATTTATGGAGTATATTGCTTTTTATGGTCTTGTAATGAAGTGCAGTCATATATAATCTAATACATTTAATTTAGAAGAAAAAATATGGGGACCCAAATTCATTGCTCTATGTAGTCCCCAAGGAAACATCTTTGCTTGTAAACTAGCTTCCCATCCCTACTGAGAGAGAGACTATTGACGGTGTTGTGTTTCACAAATAAAAAGTAATGCATGCAGGGTCATGAATGGTAAACCTATTTCTAGATTATGAGTAATGAACTTATATTAGTAAATTATTTCTTTGAATACAGATTGACATAAAAACACACATATAATTTTCAATCTTTCAAATTCTAAACAAACTCAATAATTTTTATGTTCTAAGTTCCATTATGTTTACACATATGCAGAACAACAAAGAACCAATGGGGTTGATGTGATATCTTTCTTAAATGCAGATATATATGATCATACCCGTGTTGTTAGCTCTTTCTATTCTCATCTGAGTCTGCTAATTTTTAAAGACTTATTTGAGCCTCAGGGATAGAAATAATTTTACTCCCAACAATAACCATTCTTGAAAAAGAAAATTGCTCTGGTATTATAATAGTTTTCAGAATTATTTGACAGATACTACTAATTAGCACTTTAAAAAATATTCCAGCATAACAAAATCATTGTTATTTCTTATTTAAATTATCAAAACCAGATCTCAACTATTTCCATGAGTAAATAATAAACTTGGAATATGAATCTAAGCCTGTTTATTTCATTTTAGCTTATTATGTTACAGCTTGCTTAAACTGTCTCTTAGAAGTGTCTGAATATTTCTGTGACAATAAAGTGCATCATAGAGGTCTCACAATGACACCTGAAATATCTTTGTTTTAAGAGTTCATCCACTTTGTGTATCTTATTTCAGGGAGCATCACATATAAACAGATTACTAATATGATAATTTGTCAATGCAAAGATGCTCTTAATAGAATCATCCTAGTTTCTAAATGTGACAGCGGTGTTGAGTGCAGCCCTTGGCCTTTCAGATTGTAATAGATGTGTTCCTCTTTATTGACCTGTGTTTTTGGAAAAAGCAAAACATGGAAGAACAGTTCCCTCTTTGCCTTGCAAATGTGTTTCTGAATTGTTTGACCCATTACTATGGTTAATAAGCTACTTAACATTTTGATGCTAAAGAATAGTGGCAACTTCCAGCTTCTGTACTTTTCTGTTGCAACCGAATTATGAATTGTTAAAGATTTTTCCTCCTGAACCTGAAACCTGAGAAGCACGTATATTTCTTCTCTCCTTGTCTTCATTATAAAACAATGTATTTATTTCTTTTGTTCTTCAAAAATAAGATAAATTTATACATTCCTAAATTCCTAGATTATTAAATGTACTCCTGCAGGGACATGACAAAAACATGCATGTAATTCAAATTCCAAATCTTTATCCAAAAGTAATGGATGTGCTCCTACAAGTCTGTGGCAATAGCACACTTTCAGTAAAGAGCAAAACTAAACTTGGATTCTTCAGTTTGATTAACCAGTTCCCCCATGAAGGCTCCATCATTTTTTTTGTTTTTCAACTGAAAATAATTTTATATGTAATATATTCAGATCACATTTTTCCTTCCAGCCTTTTCCAGATCTTTACCAACTTATCAGCTTCACCATTTCTTTTCTACTCTCAATAGAAGGAAATAAAACAAATGTGCAAACAAACCAAAATAAAATAAAAAATACAGAGTAAGACAATATGAACATAAAAAATAGACCCTGAGGGGTAAAACACAAGAAATATAGATAATCACAAAGACAAACACAATTGCTCAAATAACAATTCCACAAAACCATGAAATATAAATCATAATATATAAACAAAGAATCTGTAAGGTTGGAAAAAGCTCAGACAACGAATTATGAATCAAAAAACCTTAAAAGATACTGAGTTAATTTTATGTTGGTATCTACTGCTAAACTTAGAGTTTGACCTTAATTGTGGCTTAATTGTGACCCAATGAGACTCCTTTAAAGAAACTTATTCTTTCTGTGTGATTGGTTACAAATTGGTGAATACTTTGGATTAAGGGTGGAAATCTGTGTCTAATTCCTGTCTCAATGCTGGGACACAGTCTAACTTAGACGTGAGTAGGCCCTGTGCTTGCTGTCAGTCTCATGTATGCATCAGCCCTGACATATCCAGGAGGCCTTGTTCCCTTGATTTGCTCCAACCCCACTGGCTCTTGCAACATTTTTGAAACATCTTCTAAAAAGCTCTCTGAGCCCTGAGGGGAAGGATTTCCAGGTGACATCCCATTTAATACTGAGTGTTCCAAGGTCTCTCTATACTGACACATTGTCTGGCTATAGGTCTCTGTATTTGTTCTTATGTATTTCAGTAGGATACTTCTCTCATGATGACTGAGAAAGTTAATAAGTATAACAAAATGCCATTAGGATTCATTTAATTGCTGTGTTCCTATAGCAGAACAATTGTATTTGGTTTTTCTCATGATACATCTAGTATCAGGTTCTTGGCTACCCAAGCAGTGTTAGACAGGGTCTCAAACTCATGGAGTGGGCCATAAATAAAACCAGAAAGTGGTTGATTATTCCTACAATATTTGTGCCACAATTGCACCAACTGATAAAGCAGGCAGGTCACCATTATAAATGTAAGGCTTTGTAGCAGAGATGGTGTCTACTGCTCTCCTCTGGTAGTATGCATAACATCTTTCAGTACTGTAAATACTAGTCCAGATGGCAGAAGCCTGAAGATTGGCACTAACTACATTTCTGTGTTCCGTGAGTTCTGTAGATGCTGTCTTCATCAAGAGGATCTCAAACTATACTATATGAGTCTATGAAAAAAGAAATTAAGCTGAGATATTAATAATATAAATATGTCTCACAAATATGTTGTTGAGTTTCTAGTTTTTAATGGTATATTAGTTCTATTCTTAATCTGTCTTTCAATTGTTTATATCCATTAAACACAATTAATCCATTTTACATGCTAATTTCTGATATCTCTTATCATTTGAAATCAGTTGAAAATCAAACAATACTGTGCACTGACTACAAAAATGTTAGCTTTACCTGAGTTTTAACCTCTTCTTAACTCCTCAAATGTTTCTGTGTGTTCATCATAGAACATAAACAAGTACAATAATTATTAAATCATAAGTAAATAAATGAGGAAGAGCTAAGCAATTTGCCACATACTATAAACACTATGGAAAAATAAAGTCAATGAACTAGTTCAAGCTGGGGAGATGACTTAGCAGTTAAAAGCAATTGCTTCTCTTCCAGAAGATTGGAATACATTTCCCAGGATTGCTGGTAGGCTGTAATGCTAGGGTATCTGATGTCTTATTCTGGTCTCTGCAGTCAAATGTACACACATGAAGACAACCACAATCCCAGAGGTATATGATAATAAATAAAACCAAGAATAAATCTAAAACTATAACCACCTGTGTTCCAATGTTTTAGAAAATTATGAATGAGAATTATCAAAATTAAAGATTTATTCTATTGATAAGACATATTCAAGAAAAATACAAACCAATATATGTTAAAATTATTCGAGTATATATGATTAACAAACTTAGATGATGCTACAAATTTTGACTTATTTTATTCTTAAAAATATCTCTAGCAGAAAATATGTTTTATTATTCCTACTGGAAACATGTGAAACAGCAACTCTCAGGTATGTGATTACTTCTGAACTTCATGCAGATTAAGGTAATGACCAGACATAGAAATGATCTCAATCAAGGCCCTACTATAAGCTTTGAATTAAATTTTTTTATACTTTTTTATTAAAAATTTCCNACCCCTTTAAATCCCAACTGGTGTGGGATTGTTTATGACTTACGCCTTCACTATCTGATATGCATAATATCTGATATGTGACCCCCAAGGGGGTCATGACCCACAGGTGAGAACTGCTCTGGTCTAGAGGAAAGAATTGGGTTAACTCGAGGTATTTGGGAACGTTAACCTCTCCAGTGGTCTTAGCTCCCTGATCAGTAATATGGAAATATTGATAGAACTTTGGAGCTACGTTGAGAACAAACTGATGTGGGCAGAGACTCAAGAAGTATTGCTCTTAACTACCATGCTTAGGGTATCATTCCAGCAGGAAAATTATGGAAAAGAAGGGTTTCGTAGCAGCCTCTGAGGACAGCCAGTAGAAAAGCAACAAGACTGGCCTAGGAGAGGAGATAAACAGAAAAGCAGCTACCGCTTCCTCTCCTATTTTTCCCTAAGAAAATTAAGGAGATGATGATGATGATGATGATGATGATGGTGTCACTACCACCGACAATATATGTGTGTGATATACATGGCAAGCACAATGAAGTGTGTGTGTGCGTGCGTGTACGTATGTGTATATGTATCAGCAAGTGGGAGGCAGAGTTAATCTGCCTAGATTTCTTTGACTTACAGGCAAGCTAGGGCTACACACACACACACACACAGACACACACACACAGACACACACACACACACAGTCTTTTCTCCTTCAAGCTGTTTCTCTTAGGTATCTGTCACAGCTATAAGGGCAGTCTAACACAAGAATTCATATCCTTGGTCACTTGGTCACAAAATCAAAAGTACTCTTACACTGGCTTCTACTTAATTGTCCGAGAGCATTTAATGGATACCTCCTCCTTCCAATACTCTGTAAAAAACAATTTTAACATGAATCATTCGGAGGAGTAATGCTGTGTGTGTGTGTGTGTGTGTGTGTGTGTGTGTGTGTGTGTGTGTTCCTAAATATTGAACCTAGGGAGTCAAGCATCCTAAACAAGCACTCTATTCCTGAGCTGCATCACCACACCCCTTTTCCGTTTCTTAGCCACCCATTCCTCATCACACACCCTCTTTCACTCCCTCACCTCCCCATGTCCCCACAAATTTTTGAGACTGGTCCCACTTAAACCAAGGGCAAACAAAATATATAGCAGAAAATGTCTTTGAAGTGACAGAACAGGAATTATAGGCATGCTGCACCATGTCAAGCCTCTCTGCTCTCTATTTTGAGACAGGGTCTTAATTTACCCTGGCCTTGAACTCACTCTGTGGCTTAAGCCTTGATACTGTGATCCTTCTCTGTCAAGTCCCCTGTGCCATCAGCTTTGGCAAGCATTTGTTTTCTGATTCTACCACTTTCCAAAAGGCTAATAATAGGCCATATTTTGCTCCCACTATTTCTTCAGAGCAGAAAAGTTGGTTAGTAAATTGGTGCTTAATTATCATGTGTGTTGAATATTTTATGATATTTAAAGAAATAAGGCAAATATCAAGAAAAAACACACAAAAGACAGGCAAACAGTATATGAATGCCTGTATTTTTATCTGTACTTTAAAATAGTATATTGCTTTCAAGTTATAATTTCCATAAATATCAATGTTAATAAAATATTTTAACTAGTAGGCTTGGTGGCACATGTCTTTACTCTCAACAGAGGCAGAGTTCAGCAGATTTCTGTGGATTTGAGGTCAGCAAGTTTCAGGCCTGACAGAGCTACCTAGTAAGACCCTGTCTCAGTATATATGGACCTATATACATATATATACATATTTGCATAATTATATAATACATATATTACATATTTGCTTAGTATATGTGTATGGAAATGTATATTTACTGTTACACTTGATTTTGACCAAAAAATCAAGAAGCAATTGATCAGCTATTAATTTTAAATACATCAAATTGTGGAATATTAGTTTAAGATATGTTACATTGGTTTATGCAGTGGAGTATGTATTTAATAATGAAAAGATGTGTTGCATTCTTTTATGCTGCATTTGCTTAACTCTGTAAAGCTGTGTTGCTCTGCCTACCCCAAATACTTTATTGGTCTAATAAAGAGCTAGGCAAAAGGAGGGTAGGTGGAGCTGCCAGGCAGAGAAAATAAACAGAAGGGAGAAAAAGAGAAGAGAAGGAGGGAGAAAAGGAGAAGGAGAGAAAGATGCCAGGTGCCAGCAACCCAGCCACACAGCCAGACATGGAGTAAGAAGAGAAGAGAGATAAAGGTAAAAAGTCCAGAGGCTAAAGACAGATGGGATAATTTAAGAAAAGCTGGCTAGAAACAAGCCAAGCTAAGGCTGGGCATTCATAAACAAGAATAAGTCTCCATGTATTTATTTGGGAGCTGGTGGCAGGCACCCAAAGAGTTAGAAAACAACAACAATTACTACAATATCATGTTGCATTAACACCAATATTTACTGAATACTAATTTTAAAGTAAATTGTTATCAAACTAAGTAAACAAAATGAGGAGTGGAATAGACTTCAGCTTTCCACAGGAAAAGCACTTGAAAGATTCCTGTGAGTAGAGTGCAAGGAAAAGTTGGCCCAGGGGCCTTTATGGCCCTAAAAGTCTGTGGTGTCTTTACAGTGTACAAACTTCCTCCTTGGAAATGACACCATCAGGTAAGCAGATGCATTCAATAATCGTGTGATAATCATATACAGAAGCAACTATAAACTCAGATTACACAAAAATAACTTACCTTAAAAAGAGTCACAGTGATCTCAATGTTTTCAGGAACAGGCCAAACAACCACACCACGGTATGGATTTTTTATTCCCGGTTGCCAGCTGTGAGCCTACCAGAATAAAAATGAAAGCTTCAATTATGAAGTGTGGAAAATGCGAGGTTAACAATCTACAAAAAGTATATTAACCTTATTTAGCTCTCCACTAAGGTCTATAGTCTCCCTCAGACAAAAATCACTAGTCAAAATCAAAGCAAACATGAAAACAAAACAAAACATTTTAAGCATTAAGCTTGGGTCAGAATAGCTCAAACAAATGAAAGCTATATAGATCTATAAGCAAACCGTCATATACCCCACTACACAAACATGCAGGTGTGCTACAAGAAATGAATGAAAAATAAGACATCTCATGTTCTTAAAGGCTGCTATTTCTGATTATGGAAAAATTTAACAAGGATCAATATTTAAGATTATTCTTGTGATTGAGAAGTTTGAGCGCAGGATGTTCTTCCAGAGAACCTGGGTTTAATTCCCAAAACCCATATGGTGGCTCAAAACCATCTGTAACTCCAGTTCCAAGGGATCCAGCATCCTCTTCTGACCTACACGGGCACCAGGACTCAAGTGGTGCAGACAGAACAACCAAATGCATAAAATTTGAAAAAAAAATTCAGGAAAATCTAGCAGGGTGCAGCCATACATGAGTGGTCCCAGCAACTCAGGAGGCTGAGGGCTCCAGAAAAAAGGAGGCAGTGGGGGTATTTAAGTTCATTTCCCCTAAACTGCAATGTTTCTTATTTAGGACATGTGAAAGTAAACAGTAGCTTTTCCAGTCTATGTTTCTAATTCTTGTGATTTGGGAGGTGTTTTACTTATAAACCTTGATTACAAAATTCCCTTGGAAACTTCACCACCCCGACTTTAAAGTTCATCACCAGTTCTCCCTTGTGCATTATTAACCAAAGTTGAGCTGAAGAGAGATGTCATGCCAGGACAGGGCTAGTATGTTTTCATCTTTACATGCTACAAAGTGTGGATGTGTCTGAAGAAGATAACAAAAACTAGCAATTAAAGTGTACTTTCTAAGTGTCAATCCACAAACTAAGATCCGAGTATGTCAAACTCATCGCACGTGTGTAAGAAACCTTCCTATAGGTGGAAACTACTCATTCCCCACTCTGGGTCGCTGGGCCACAGAGCTGGGGAAGATTTCCTGCTTTGGTGGAAGGAGGTTGCGGTGTCTGTACTAAGGGACAAATTATTCAGCTTACCTAAGCAGTATGTTACGTGGAGCATAAATGTCAGAGGAAGAAATAGAGCAGAGAATAAGGACACAGGGGTCAGAAGAACATAGCTTTCCCCAGGGCAGTCAGAGGTGGCTTCGCGGAAGCAGTGACATGAGGGAAGGATGAAGAAATGAGAGCTACAAGTACAGGAAAAAGCCTTCTGAGGGTGGGGCAGCGACTGGCACCGAAGCACATCAAGTTTATAACAAGGTGGCATGTCTGGAGCACAGTGGCCAGGGAGTGCTGTCGGCGACAGTGGAGGCCCAGCCTGGGAAGGCCCTAGTAGGCCTCTCAAAAGATCCTCATTGGAAGGTTTAAAACAGAAGAATGCTGATCTAAGCTGTGTTTAAGCTGACTCTTTGAGCCAGTGAGTCCACAACAGGCTTCATAATAGAGGAAAGAACAAGTCGCAGGACCACTGCAAAAATGAGGAGAGCTGAGGGGGCTTGACCAGGGCTGGTAAAAGTGTGGCAGAGTCCACATTCTGGTACACTGTTTTATTTTACACATAGTGACCAAGATCTGCTGTTTTATGTAGGAGAGAACGAAAGTAGCTAGAGCTGAGTGAGGTAAAGCTGTTTCGTTCTTGAGGAACTACAAGAAAGGAACTGCTGCTAATGTATATGAGGCAAGGCCAAGCTCAGGAGCTCAGTTTTATATACATCAAATCTCAGTTGCCTATTAGATACACAAGTTCAGATCTTCAAACAGGAAGCTCAGTCAAGTACTGTTACAATTTAGGAATTATTAGCATACATATATTACTTAATCTTTAGAATCGATATGATCCTAGGAGAGTGAGAACAGATAAAGAATAAGAAATCTGGGTTGGGATGTAGTTCAGTGATGGACCGCTTTCCTGGCATGCATCAGGTCCTGGGGGCTTGGGAGGGTAGGTCTGCACTGAGACCTTGGGTACAACATAAACAAGACAAGGAAATGAAACAAAAGTGGCAAAGGTGTGTCAGGAGAGTAAAGAAAACCCAGGGGCATGAGGTGCCCGAGCCATGCTGTAAAGAGAAGGACCCACAGCTGGTGACAGGTGAAACAGCGTAAAGCCGGGAAAAGACCACCGGATTCAACAAAGGAGAGCTGCTAACATCAAAACAAGCAGCTTCAACGCTGTAGTCCAGAGGGAAAGTCAGACTGGAATGAGCTCAGAGAGAAAGGGAAGAGAGAAACTAAAGGTACTTCACATGAGAACAAAATTACTTTGAGGGAAAGAAACAAGTTACCCACAGCAGAGAAAATAACATCTGAAGAGAATCTGTAAAGACAAAAAATGCACTTATGCTAATGGGAAATAACCAGTTAAGAGGGAAACCGTGATGATGCAGAAACCAAAGGAGAAAAGCTAAGAGGACTGGCCTCAGACACAAGGAGACAGCTGGGGTTTTGTTGCTGTTTGTCTTCCAGCAGCAAAGGCCACTTTCTCATAATAGCAGTACATGACTACAGATACAAAGACTGACAGGCAAGGGGCGGAGTCTCACAGCACAGGACCTGCATTTGCACTCCAGAACCCATTTAAAACTGGCAGGTGTGCTTGTGCGCAGCTGTAACCCAGGGCTGGGGGAGGCTCACTGGGCAAAGAATGAAAAGTCTAATACAGGTACCTAATGATAATTTTGGTGATTAGACAGACAGATACATAAAATTATGCAGAGCCATCAAAACTGTAAGTTATGAGATAGACAGGCTGGGCAGTGGTGGTGCATGCCTTTTATTCCAGCACTTGGAAAGCACAAGCAGGTGGATCTCAAGGCCAGTCTGAGGTCAGCTAGAGCTGTTACACAGAGAAATCCTGTCTTAAACCAGAGAGAGAGAGAGAGACACAGAGAGAGAGACAGAGAGAGACAACACATCATTGGTAAATATCTAAGAACCCTGGTCAATTTTCATGCAGGATTAGCAGGATAATAGAAAAGAATTTCCCTAGAAAGTGATTACATATAGACACAATGTAGTAGTCACTGCCTTAGCACAGTTAGCAAGGCTTTACCCTACAACTGATAACTACAACTGTGATCATTTGCCAGCATCCTAATACAGCTAAGCAACTAGGACACATTACTCAGATCTCTGTAGAGTTTTTCTTTCTCACTTTTTGGGTCATATATATTAATACCTTTTGATATCTGTCAAAGGCAGGCCTGGAAAAAATATAACACTACTTAATTGAGGATACTCTGATGGTAGTACTGAATATGAACTTGCCACATCTTAGAATGGGAATAGTCTCAATTAAGAAACTATTTTGATTAGGCTGGCCTGAAAGCATGTCTGTAGGGGATTTCTCTCAGCTGTTCACTGACCCAGCACACTGTGGGCAGCACATTCCCTAGGCTTGGCCCTGAACTGTGTAACAGAGAAGAAAGCTTGGTAAGCAACAAGCAAGCAAGTAAAGCAGAGCAGGTTCAACCATTTCTCTCTGTTCTAGACTCTGCATGTGTTGTGACTGGCTGTGTGTATTTCTGCCTTGATTTCCCCCTATGATGAACTGTAACTTTGAATTGCAAGCTAAAACAAACCTTTCCTTCCTTAAGATGCATTTTGCCAGGATATTTTAGTATAATAACAGAAATGAAACTTGAACAGGTTCTAACTCTATAAAATACACTGACTGCTTTCCAATTATTTCATGCCACACTTATACCTAAAAGATTGGCACTTTCTATACATAACCAAAGTGTTACAGTGAGAGCTAGCGGAAGGCTAAGTAGGTAAGGTGCATCCATGCAAGGGTGTGGACCTGAGAGCTCAGCAAGCCAGCACCTATGGAAACGCTCAATGGATGTGGCACCTGCTTGGAATCCCAGAACTTGAGAGGAGATCCCTGAAGCAGGCCGGCTAGCTAGACTAGCCCAATCAGCAAGCTGTGGATTCAAGAGACCCTGTCTCAATATATAAGGTGGCCTCCTTATATAGGTGCACATACATGCAACCACACACCTACAAACATGCACACACACACAGCAAAAAGTTTCACTAACATTTCAAATTTTATATTTCATTAAACGTATATTTTACAAATTTTAAAAGTGCATATATACCGTGTTTCATATGTCACCTATTAAGCAATTTGACTGTGCTGACATAACCTCCATCAGGTAAAGCTCCCCAGTGTATCCTCCTCCTCCTTACAAGGAAGGGTACACATGTGAAACACTCCATCATGAAGCAAGGCTACAGAAGGTGATGATGACAGGTTTCCCTTTGGTATTCTTACACCTCTCTGCAAAGTTCAAATTCTAGTTAGAAAGCAGGAGTTTCAACAGCAAAACATAAAATGTTTATTCTGGTTTATCACAACTGCCCAGCTGCTACGGTCACACATACTGAAAACTTATTTATGTATGCCTTTACAAATCAATTACAGCTTGACAAAGTCTGTGATATAAATGCCATTACTTGAGAAAGGAGGAAAGCTTCACATTGTGTTAATTGCCCATACTAATTATTTTAATCAAAATGAATCTGCAATGAGCTCTTTAAATAGTTAGCTATAAAATATACATGTACCAACAGAAATGAGCAATTAACTAGGAATTAAACTTTAAATTAAAAAGGTAAATGTGCCTAATTATTTACTGCCTAATTTAACTGTCAGTATATCTTATCTGAGTGTCAGTTTTAAACTTCCTTATTTAGCTATCATGTGTAATTTATAAAACATTTCCATAAGTGTACAGGACATATATACATATAATATATACATGTTATAAGCTTAACTCTGTCAATTCTCATAAACTGTTATAGACCTCCAATATTCCAAGAAAAAGACAGGAATTCTAAAGTACAGTAACATCTGAAAGACGGGATTCCAGGGCTGTCCTTGTCCACTGATGCTCAATTCTTTACATAAATGATGTAGTGTGTGCATATGACCTGTGCAATTGTTCCCATGTCTTTTAAATCATCTTAAGACATTTACAAATGCCCACTGCAATGTGGGGCAGTGTAACTAACTACTTGCTATCCCATATTGTTTAGGGAATAATGAGGGGAAGTTTTGCATATGTTCGAGACTGACACAGTTTTTGGAGACAGGTTTCACAAAGCCCAGGCTGACTTTGAACATCTGATCCTCCAGTCTCCACCTCCCAGGTATTGAGATTACAGATGGCCCCACCACACCCGGCTCACTCACAATTTTCCCCAAATATTTTCAGTTCATAGTTGGTTGAATCCACATATATGAGACTCCTAAATACAGAGCTGACTGTGTATAAAGGAGGACTTGAAGAACATTAAAACTAAGAAATAAATACAATAAAAAGTAATTTCTTATAAAATATACTGGTTTCTGAGAAAATTAATCTGTACCCTCAAGTTTGTATTTCATTACCTAGATTCAAATAATATCTGATACCATGAGAAAGAATTTTCCTTCATAAAAATTACTTCATTTCAAATAAGCCATTAAATAACAAAGTATATTCAGTATTAAAATGAGTATTTTCTGAACTGACCTACAACCTAATTTGTTATATTTCATAATTCTTTTAGAATATAATTGCTAGCTAATTGCCAAAAGAAATAAATTGCTTTCAGTGTCCATTCTAAAGACTACAGGTATAGTCATAATCCCCTATTACACTTAGTGAACAACTTTATTCTGCCAATCCCACAGAAGCTCACAACACAATGAGAAGTACTGCGTCCATTGCCAGAACTCCTTCTCATGTGTAAACAGGTAAGACGGCATCCAGCGTCCCACACCACATATAGATGCCCTGAAGAAAATGCTGCTCGTGGCGTGAATCACCTTCAATTTCTATATTGCTGGTAGAGTGTTTGGTAATTTCTTGAGCACACATGTGTACATGCGTGTAGGTTGTTGTGCATGCACACATGTACACAAGTTCCAGTGTGTGTTGTGGGGTACTGTGCACAGATGTGTGCACACATGTGTACGGAGACCAGAGCCTGACGTCAGCCATCTTCATCTATCACTCTTACTTCCGGCAAGGTCTTAAGTTAAAAGGGAGCTGTCCTATCACCCAGAGCTGCATTCCCACAGCCAGAGAAACAGAAAATACTTGAGCACCAATGATTCTAGCAGTTAACACTGACAAGGCTGAAAAAAAAGTACATAATCGGGGGCTGAGTAATTAATGAACTTGCAGTATATTTACATAGTGGTATACTATCCAGCAATAAAACCATAAACTACAAAAAAAAGAGCATGAACACATCTCAAAAACATGATGCTGAGCAAAGGAAACCACACATAAAATAGTATTATATTATATAAAAACTATATATAGCACTATTAAAAATATACAGTGCTATAAAATACTATTTTAGCATTTTTATATGAAATTCAAAAATAGGTAAAATTAGTCTTTACTGTCAGAAAATCAAAATAATGCTAATCTCTGAGGGTTGGGAACTACCTGGAAAAGAAACAAAAAAATTTATGTTGATAGCAATCTACATTTTGATAGGAGTATTATTTATACAAGTATGTATATATAAATTGTATTTATAATATATGTAATATAAATTATAAACATGTATGCTTACAAATTATACATATATATATATCACTGTGGTGATTTGAATAAGAATGACTCATATACTTGAATGCTTAATCATCAGGGAATAGCAAAACTTGAAAAGGATTAGGAAGTATGGCCTTGTTGGAGGAAGTGGGTCACTG
Organism: Bramus lutescens; assembly: GCA_001685075.1. Classification (NCBI taxonomy): domain Eukaryota; kingdom Metazoa; phylum Chordata; class Mammalia; order Rodentia; family Cricetidae; genus Bramus; species Bramus lutescens. The sequence goes on along the minus strand of LOEQ01002631.1, from coordinate 176,753 downwards.
GGGTTGGGCTCTGAGGTTTCAAAATCCCAAAGCCTGGCCCAGTGTCTCTCTTCCTGCTGCCTATGAATCATATGTAGAACTTTTAGCTGCTTCTCCAGCACCATGTCTACCTATGACACCATGATCCCCACCATGATAATGGACTAAACCTCTGAAACTGTGAGCAAGCCCCAATTAAATGCTTTATTATATAATAGTTGCCATGGTTGTGGTGTCTCTTCCTAGCAATAGAACAGCAACCAAGACACTAACTGAAATGAGTAACAGGTTTGATTAATTATGGATGCATAAGTTTTAGCTTAATAAAAATAAAACTGGAGGCCAGATGTGGTGGCATACACCTGTAATCCCAGCACTCAGGAGGCACAAAAAGGGAAGATCACAAGTTCTAAGTCAGCCTAAGACACAAAGTGAGACCATGTAACAAAAACGAACAAAACCCACCTTGGAAGACACCTTCAATAATTTTTTAAATTTCAATTACCATCAATTAACAAACTTATCTTAATGCAGATCTATCTATATGGAAAAATAACTTCCAATAACTATGTTTATGGTTGTATGCTCACAAAAAATGTATTTCTCTACGAAACAGGAAGTTTAAAAGTAGCTACAGAACTGGACATTTTAAAATTCTGTCTAGTCTCTATCCGTTCAAAGAGAAAAAAGTCAACCCCTGCTCTCCTGAGACCCAGCAATGGACTCAGACAACTCGACACTCCTCAATGCTGAGTCTTCCCCTCAACATCTGAACAAACTAAGCCTGGGTACAGATTTGCATGTGGCAACTGTTCAGAGTGGACTCACCTTGGAAGACTTCCTCCGGCTTCTTCTTGTCCAGACTACCACCAATTTATCTGGCTGCCTGTTAAATTTAAAAAATAAATCAAGTTTAGTTTTAGCACCTTTAAAGGGACAAAAATGGGCTGGGGGGGCTCCATAGATGAAATGCTTTCCATGCAAGCACACAGACCTGATTTCATACCCCTAGTACCCAGACAATAGCCAGATGTGGCAGTGTGTCCTGAAGGCACAGAGGCAGGAGGATTCCAGGGCCAGGTCAAAATGATGGCTGCAGGTTCACTGAGAACTCTGTCTAAGGAACTAAAATGGGGGATGACAGAGATATCAGAAACTGACCTCTGGCTGCTAACACAAACACACAGGTGAGTGACTGTGTGTGCACAGACTTGCACACATGCACACACACGCAAGAGGATAAAAGTGTCTTCTACTCTAGATTACACAAAGTAGTTAAACTTCAGAGGTCTATATCCAAATACAGTAGATGATATATTCAGATATGAGCTAATTGAAGTAACTAATATTTCCTCTATAGACTTTTCTTAAAAAGTAAACCAAGTTAATTCATTGCGACAAACCAAGTAGAATACAATACTTAGAATTAATTTAGAGAAAGGGCACTTCCATAACTTATCTGTATTGTATACACAATGCTTCCAGCTTTCAGACATTTTCAGAATCATCTAATTACCCCCACAGAAACAATGCTGTGCTGAAACATACGTACAGCACAAACTTGACCTCTATAAGGTCGTAAGCAGCCTTAGTCAAGACTATAATTGAGACCTTCCGAGCTTATAGATTTCTCTATCTTCTGCCAAAGGAAAAAATCTTTAGCTAGTACAACTAAGTTCTCCTGCATGTTTCTGAAAAATAATAAGATTACTACTATCCATTATTTTACTTACATTTTCACTTATTAAAAAACTTAATTAAAACATTTCCCGTGCCAGGCTTAGTGACACAGCCTACAACCCTAGGTGCTCCCTGGAGACTGCGACGGAAGAATTAGAAGCTCAAGTGCAGCTCTGACCAGGGATCCTCCAGCTAAGAAGCAAAAGTGAAAAGAGCCCAGAGCATTGCCTAGTATGTGCGAAGACCTGGATTTAAATCTCAGTACTGAACAGGAAAGTTACATACACAATAAACAAGAGAAGTAAAAATAATCTGCAACTACATACATTACAGAGAGGCAGGGATACAGAAAAACCATCAAATAGCAAAGTCACTGACAAATGAGTAATAAACTGGTGGAGTAATTAAACTTCTCATTAGTAACAACAGTCCTGGAGACAGTGGAGTCAAGACTTCAAGTGCGAGAGGAAAATAGCTGCCGTCCTAGAGTTTACATCCAGGTAAAAGCATCACGTAAGCACCGTTTAGGTCCAGCAGATGGCACAGCAGCAAAGGGCAGCTGCTGCCAGGCCTGACCACCTGAGTTCAATATCCCAAACCCACACAGTAGAAGCAGAGAACTGACACCCACAAATTATCTTGACTTCCACACATGATACAAGTGCACACATACACAACACACACTTACATACATATACATAAGTAATAAAAATGATTATGCACAGATAATGCATTCACAATGTAAAGAGGGAAGATGTACAGAACCAAAAGAAGTAAGGTAAATGCTAATGGGTGTTCTTTTTATGGAGCAGAAGTTAACATAACACACACACACAAAGACACACAAAAACAACTTGGAGGTGCCAAAATGAAAACTTTTGAATAAGAACTTATTCAATATTTCTGATGGCAATAATAAGCAAAATGATGTAATTCAATTGTGATGAATCTTCCCAGAGTGAGATGTTAGAAGCAGTGACCAGGTGACAGCGATGACAATTTCTATAAAACAGTATTATTCTGAGGCTCTGTACCAACAGAGAACAAAAATAACCTAAAATTAAAAACAAAAACAAAACTCTCCTCTCTCTGTCCTCTCTCTCCCCAGCTCCCTCCAGCAGCTGTAGTCTTTAAGATGAGCTATTGAGACCTCTAGTCGTGCAAGACAACAACAACGGTTAATAGCAGTACGCCACTGGACTGGCTTACCTTCTAGTATGACTCTAAGTAATCCACAAACATCTCTCCAATCAAGCCCTGAATGCACATCCCTTAGTTCTTAACAGGGAAGCCCTGCCTCTACCTTCCCCTTTCCTACCTGATAAACTTATTCTGTAGCCTTCTTTGTGAAATTTTGACTATTCCTTATTTCATCTCAGCACCTCCTTCACACACACAAGGTCAACACATACACACACACACCAAACCTCAGGCAGAGTTAAAGCCCCTAAGTTCTCAGTAAATACCCAAGCCATGTCTCTATTTCCACACTTTGCATGTAACATAGTATAATTACTTCCCTCTCCCTACTAGACCACACTAACTGATCAACTTTATCTCTATTACTAGCAACTCATAAAAATCTGGTACAGGTTCTAAGGCCTCATGAATGTTGGTTACTGAAAAGAATGAACCTAAGTTGCCTCCAAGAATACCCAGTTGATTGATTGTAACTGATGAGCTCTAACTAAAGCCAGAAGCAGCGTAACGCACCTTCTCTGAAGGGTTTCTGAACTTCACAGGAATGCTTATCTTGGCTACAACTAAAACCTCCTGGAAAGCCTTTTGAAAATACTGATTCTTATACACTAGCCTTGGAGAATCTAATGTGTAGAATTTTAAAAATTGCACGGGTGACTTCAGCAGTGCAGTGATGGCGGAGAACTGGCTAACGTGGAAGACAGTTCACCACTAGTGATTGTGACAAGAGGGTCCCCTCTTGTCTCACACTGCTGTCTCCATTTCACTCTCTCCATGCTGGATTCTGAGAACCCCCCACCCCCGATCCATTGTAATGCTTCAGGAAAGTGAAGCTTTTCAACATGGAAAAGGAGGGGCGGTCCTCTAACCTGTATTAAACAGAACATAAGGGACATATAAAAATACCCACGGAGATGGCTAAACTTTTTCTGATTCCAATGCTATCAATACTGCAATTGTCATCACTAAGGGATGTGGCTGTAAGTGGCAGAGTGCTTACTAGCATGTGCAAGAAGACATGGTTTGATCCCCAGCACCAGTGACATACACACATGGAAAACATATCTAAACAGAAATAAGTCTAGCTTTATATTATCACACACAATGCTTAAAAGTCATTCTCAATAGACGTGTACCAACAAACAACAAATGGCGGCTGCAATTAATATTTTAAGTATTCATACTGTGCTCAAAAAAAGCCATTAAATATTTACTAATGATCCTCCAAGAGAAAAGGGACATCGTTAGCGTTTTCTCCAACTATCAGAGGGCCTGTATTTATAAAACTTTCTATCAAAAAAGCTAAGAAAACCTGACAGAGCTCATGCTCCAGGGAGAATCCAATGATTGTGGATTGTGGTTAGTCAAGTAGTAACAGGGTAGTCAGTCTCCTAAGAACAGAGGAGGGAGAGACCTTACAAGCATTTAAATACTGACCTTGAGACACACACATAAAATGTGCGCAGTTGTACTTCTATAAAATCTGTCTGAAGGGTTTCCCTGGAAACCTGAAGCCTTTTGATGGGTGGGCTTGTTGGAGAAAATCAGCTTTTGAGGTTAGAACAGACTAGACTGGAAGCTCTAAGCCAGCCTGGGCTGCAGAGTAACACCTTGCCTCAAAACATAAAAAAAAAGAAAGAAATATTTATCACCTTCCCCCTTACTTAGTCTCAAAGACCATGAGAATGAACGACTTGAATTTGAAGACAGCAGGTCAAACGGTGCTTCTGACCCTAAACTCTGGAGAGGAAAGGGGGGTCTCAAGGAGGAATAAGGACAGCAGTGGAGAAAGGAAGAGAGGGCTACAAAGTCCAGATATAACGCAGGTAGCTCCATCCTTAAACCTGCCCTCTCTCCCACTACCAGATACAAAAGTAAGCCAAAAAAAAATCAATCCTAATTTAAACTTAAATTCCTCTACTTTTCTATGCCTGTGTGTGTCATATGCATGATGTAAACTTTAAAAGATATTTTTAACAATCTAAAACTTGGGCTGAAGAGGTGGCTCAGTGGTTAAGAGCACTGGCTGCTCTTCCAGAGGACCTGAGTTCAATTCCTAGCACCTACATGGTGGCTCACAACCATCTGTAATGGGATCCAATGTCCACCTCTGGTGAAGAGAGGAACATGCCGACAGCACATATATAAAAAAAATAAACAAATCTTTAAAAAAAAATCCAAAACTGTCACATGAAAATCAGTCACATAACATTCTAAAGCAGTGGTTCGCAACCTTCCTAATGATGTGGACCCCAGAATACAGTTCCTCATGCTGTAGTGACCCCCACCATGAAATTATTTTTGTTGCTACTTCATAACTGTAATTTTGTTACTATCATGAATTGTAACGTAAATATTTGTGTTTTCTGATGGTCTTAGGTGACCCTTGTGAAAGGGTCTTTGGCCCTCAAATGAGAACCACTGTTCTAAAAGTTTCAAAAGCATTCAACAAATATTTTACTGGGTGCCCACTACACTCCTAATTCTAGATGGAGCGAAGGAGCCACAATGATGCAAGAGACAAGCTCTGACCGCCCGCTAAGTTGACAAAGCACTGTGAAGTGACTAAAGCAGCTATCAATAATAGGAGGCACAGAGTTGGGGAAACACTGAAAAAGTGGTCTTCAGCAGAAAGGAATGTGTTTGTTCATAAACATCTCTGGAAGCACACACTAAAAAGAACCTGCACAACATTAGGGATTATTTAATTCAGAATTTGTAAAATCTATAATTTATAATGACACTTTTAATGTAAAGCCCAACAACGGGTGAGTGACTAATTACAGTTTGTCTACTTAGAAAATTATACAGAAATTAGAAATATTTTCTATGATCATAAGCATGTGACAATGCTTAGGATTTGTGTTAATGCAGATGTTAGCTTTTTTCTATGCATATAATAAAAGAGACACCAAAAACAAATATCTCCCAATGAGGTACCAAATATTGATATTGATAATGTGAGTTTTCTATTTCTTCTATAATGAATGCACATTACTGGTCAAAGGACTGAGAACAAATTAGTGTTCGATGCCCAGCCATAAAGGGGACAGCTTTAAAAGCCCTCCTAGGCTTGGGAACAGCTGAGAAGAGTGGAAAGAATCTAAGAGCCAAAGGAAAGTGGGGGAAGTGGTATGTAACACTGAGTTCAGGACATGGTATGGCTGGCAGCAGCTGTGATTACCTGTACAGGATTGGGCTAGTCAATATCTGTGGGGGTGGGTGGGGATGGGGCACAAGGCTCTACCCTCCAGGGTGCTTTACATCCTGCCAGCATTTGCTGAGGAAGGCAGAGACATTTTCTTTAGTGGAGCAGCAATTCTACGAACACACACACCTGTAAATAAACCTAGTGAATCTCACTGGATAACACACATACACACACACACACACACACACTCCAACACAAAGGCAGAAATGGAGCTAGTTGAGAAGAAGATAGGAATTAGCTAATAAAGCACTTTTATATTAAAAATTATTAGAGAAGGCAAAATAGTTTCCTATACCTTCTACTATGAATTTATATTATTTTGTGCTGGGAGTGGTATAAATGCATAGAGTGAATAACAACATTTTTAAGTTTAGAATCAGGAGAGGAGAATTGAATTTTAAGAGTCTTCAGACTGAATTTTGTTTTCTAAGTCAACAGAAGTATAGGAAGAAGGGTAGCAATCCCGTCTTCAGTTAACACAATATTCCTAAGGTCTAAGAAAAGTTTTTACACACACCCTACCTGGCCCCACCATCCTCCCGCTTCCTTCTGAAGTCACTCTTATCCTTTCCTATAGGATTCTAAAAGGTTAGGTGGGCCCAAATAACATCAGATCACCTACTCTCCTCCACGTCAATTAGAATTCTCACTTTTTCAGAGTCGGTGTTTTAAGTGGAAGAAAATATAAAGAACTATTTCTATGACAACACACCATGACCAAAAAGTTGGAGAGGAAAAGGTTTATTTGACTTACATTTTCACAATGCAGTTCCGCACTGAAGGAAGTCATGGCAGGAACCTGGAGGCAGGAGCTGACACAGAGGCCATGGAGGGCTGCAGTTGACTGGCTTGCTCAGCCTTTCTTATAGAACCCAGGGATGGCACCACTCACAATGAACTGGGCACTGTCCCATAAATTACTCTAAAGCTGGATCTTGCAGAGGCATTTTTCTCAATTGAGGTTCCTTCCTTTCCAATAACTCTTTCTTGTGTCAAGCTTACATAAGACTAGCCAGCACAATTATCAATATCATAAAAGTGACAGTAATATCTTGACTGCCACAGATTCACACTTCCTGCCTAACACATAGTGCTAACCCTGTGAAATCATGAGAAGCCTCTGGTGCCAACAACTTCAACTACGCCACCATTACCTTGGCACTGAGATGACTCCACGAGTACCTGATGTTGCTTATGGAGCACAGTGAGCAGGAAATGTCTGAAATAGATCCTATTTGGCTCTAGCATCACTTAGCAGAGAGCAAAACAGTAAGGTAAACGGTGTATGGCCCTCAAATCACACAGAGCCAGCTGACCTCGGATGGCCTCTCTGCTCTGAGAAGCTAATAAATAGTAAACTGTAGTTATCCTTAGCTAGCCTGGTTATTTCAACACGGTTCAATCAGTAAAGTGCTTGTCATGCAAGACTAAGAACCCAAATTCAATCCACAGCAAAAACATACAAAAGCCGAGCAAGTCTGTGCACACCTGTGGTTCCAGCACTGGGGAGGTAAGGACAGACTGGTGTGAGCCAGACAGTCTAGCCAAATCACCAAACGCCAGGCTCAGTAAGAGCCTCTGCCTTGAAAAATACAGTTGAGAGCAATAGATCTGAGGTATTTCTCTACTTTTGATTGGGTGTCATGAGCATTTAAATTAGCTTTCTTTTTATCTTTGATACACAATAGACTGCTTGTATATCCATACAGTCTCTAAGTATTTATTCTGTGTGTGTTCCTAGTCAATTTTACTTTCATGTAAGTATGTCAAACAGAGAATAAATTTTATGATAATGCTAATACTACAACTTGGAAAAAACTTTAACTGATATCAACTTATAGCCTCTACACACAGGCACACACTGTGCATATGCACACATACATGACCACACATATACAAACAGTAGGGAACCTGGGTGCTGTGGAATAATCCTTTTACACTGAGAATATCTATTATTCTCATTGGTTAATAAAAAGCTGACAGGATGGTAGCTGGGCAGGAAGTTAGGTAGGAAAGCAAAACAGAACGATGGGAAGAAAGAGGCGGAGTCAAGAAAGATATCAGCCAGCCTCTAAGAAAGCAGGACATATAGAAATGAGGTAACAAGTCATGAGTCACCTAGCAATACATAGATTAATAGAAATGGGTTAATTAAAATCTAAGAGTTATCTAGTAACAAGCCTGAGCTATAGGTGGAGGATTTACATTTATAAGTAATATTAAGCCTCTGAGTGATCATTTGGGACCAGGCAGTCAGGACAGGAAAACTCTGCCTACACCTGGGTGTAAAAGCCTGTCTTCTTAGAAGCCATAAGATGAAGGGCTTCTCCCACCACGGTTCTGTCTTTGTGCTCGTCCCTACCCATGCTTAAAAGAACAAATCCAGCCAACCTTCCACTGAAACTGAAGCCGTGAACCTGTGCACATCTTTCTTCACTTAGAAGGAAAAATAAAATGAGGGAAATATAAAAACTTTCTCCAACAAAATCTGAAAGTTTTCTTTGATGGAACCACTGACTTTTAAGGAATGTTAAAGGAAGTTCTTCAGAGAAAGTGAAATAGCACACATGAAAAAATAAAATTTACAAAAGAAAAGGGGTGAAAGCAAAATAGATATTTTTACTCTCATTCTTAATTGTTTAAAAAGTGAACTTACTGAAAACAACAATGTATTTGGTTACATCTGCTTTATGTACCTTATAGAATATATATTTATATATGTAGGTATATACATTCATATAAGCTTGTACATAAGTGTATGACTGCAATGGCAAAAGTAATAGCAGAGAAAAATCCACATTACTTTATCCTCAAGTTCTCAGACTATCATGTGTTATTTGAAAGTGATCTTGGATTAACTGTAACCATCTGCTGCAAACTCTAGAACAACTACTCAAACAATGGAAAAAGGAAGAATAACTTGAAAGGTAAAGGGAGGAAACGCTCAATTAAAGGAAAAAGAAGGGCCAGAGCAATGGCTCTGTGATGAGGAGCACCAGCTGCTCTTCCAGAGAAACTGGGTTTGATTCCCAGAACATACATGGCTGCTAACAACTGCCTGTAACTCCAGTTCCAGAGGACCCAATGCGTTCTTCTGGCCTCCTTGGGCACTGCACACAGGTAGTGCACAGACACACCTGTGGGCAAAACACTCACACACATGTAGCACACACACATGTAGTGTGTTGGGGTGGGGGAAGTCAGAAAAGAATGATAGAAAAATGCAGCAAAATACATTTGACAAAATCTGATACCTACGTGTAGACAGAGACTGCTAGTTCTACCCAGACCCAAATAATCTAACAGAAACTATATTGATTACAGCACTGTTTGGCCGATGACTCAGGCATATTTCTAGCTAGCTCTTAAATATTAAATTAACCCATTTCTATTAATCTGTGTATCACCACGAGGTTGTGGCCTGCTGGTAAGGTTCTGGCATCCTTCTCCTCGGCAGCTACATGGCATCTCCCTGACTGCCTTCTTTCTCCCAGCATTCACTTGAATGTTTTGCCTAGCTCTATTCTGCCCTGCTATCGGCCAAAGCAATTTCTTTATTAATCAATGGTAATAAAACATATTCAGAGCATACAGAGGGAAATCCCACATCACCTACTCATGATTTAACAAAACAAAAAACCCTCACAGCTAACTAAGTAAAGTTTATTTGATTAAAACTAATATAACACACATACACACACACACACACACACACACACACACCCCAGAGCTAACATCATACTCAATAAATAAGATCAAGAATAAGGCAAGAAAAGGCAGGCAGGTGGATCTCTGTGAGTTCGAGGCCAGCCTGATCTACAGATCAAGTTCCAGGACAGTAAGGGCTACACAGAAAAACTCTGTATTGAAAAAACAAAAACAAACAAATAAAACAAGGAGTAAGCTTTGGCCAGACAGTGGTGGTGTGCACCTTTAATCCTAGCACTTGAGAGGCAGAGGCAGGTGGATCTCTGAGTTTGAGGTCAGCCTGGTCTACAGAGTGAGTTCCAGGACAGTCAGGGCTACACAGAGGAACCCGGAGGTTGAGGGATGGGGAGTGGGAGAAGAAGGAGACAAGGAGGTCCCCTCCTGCTACTACTTTCCTACACTGCAGGAAGTGCTGTGGAACACAGGACAATGGACATAAGGACATGATAGTGGGAATCACCAGAATGCAACAGTTAGCGAGCTCAGTGACATCTCAGAAGCTCTTTAACCCCCACCACACCCATGCACAATGCTAGCAATGGGTGACTTTCTTCCAGTCTGGGCAATATATTAAATGCAAGGCTCCTTTCTTGTTAAGAGAATGCCAAAATTACCTACCAACCATTTCATCCACAAGCTACCATTTCTACAGTAGACAATTATTTCATCAAATAATCTCCTACCCTTCTGCTAGGCTGAAAACTACACTTCAAAGGTTGAACTCAGTATAAAACAACATATTAATGTCTAATAACTGCTTTATATGCCAATCAAATATGGCCTAATGTATCCATGCCATTAGATACAATAGGGAACACCATAGGAAATGGGAAAACATAACAGAATTCTTTCTCCTTTTTTCCTACAAGTTAACTGTTGAAGCCCTTGTTCATTTCTTTTAAGAAATGCTGAACTAAGAAACTTAAAAGCATTTCACCTCAACCAGTGAAATGCATGAGCATTTACTTGTTACTCCCCACAGGAGGCACGTGACAAATCAATAAAATCATTTTCTGAAAAGTTTACAGTCAAAGGAAAGAAAATAAAATATACACAAAGACTCAACTATAGGACTGCAGATTCCACTGTGCTAAATGTTAGCCCTCCCCAGCAATCTGTTACTAGCACACACTTTTCTGCTCCTCCTTTATAGCCTTCTCAGAATTGTTTTATTAAAAGAAAAAAAGGAAACTTACTTATACTATAGGAGAAGACATAGAAATTTAAAAACCAAAATTATTTTACACAGAATGGAAAATATTTATAACCTCTGGGACCAGGAATTCCTGGCACCTGTGTGTCACAAAGAAGTACCATTCCTAATATATTTAATAGTCCTAAAAAGTTAGTGTTTCAGAAAGCATTTTTGTATGTTTAAATAATGTCTTACCAAAAAGACACATTATTCTTTAAGATCATGTCAAAACTCCCACAGTCTAAAATACAATAAAGTTTCTGTGCAAAATCAGAATTTCAGTGTACTATGCCACATAATTTTTTTAAATTATAATGTTTTAAAAATAAAACAATTAGGACTAAAATGAAAATTTTAAATTAAAGATCTTTAGTGAAAGAGGAGCATGACAGGACCTCTAACAGAGAAATATGCCGACGCTTGGACTCAGTAAAGCCTCCTCAAAATTGAAGTCATCTCTACATGTCAATTTCCTTCTACAAAAATAATTTATTTCTTTCCTTCTTAAACAATGCCACAAATTATTTTTTAAAACTTTAGGAAGAATCAGGAATAGAAATGAACGTCAAACTATAGCCCTCTCTTTGTGTCATAACAACAATTCAAAGTGCCCATGTGGCTCTGAGTGAGTTGTCACGATAACATGAACAGAAACAAGTGAAGAGTGACTCTGTCAGCAATAACTACTGTGCCTGGTCACCCTGGACTGGCTCCTGGAGCGGACAAAGGCCATCGATCAAAACACTGGCAGGTCTGAACAAAGTCTGGAGGTTAGCTGCCGGTAAGATCCTGTGCTAATGTACAGTTGCATACATACTCGCAAAGGAAACGGGATAAAGAAGGCATGCAGATACTCTACACCAGCTTTTAACTTCTGAAAAGTTCAAGTCTGAATAAAGCACACACACCATGACCAAGTGGAATGTGTTCAATGGACATGAGGGAGGTACTACATTCAACAAGTTGTTACTGAGGAGCCTGGCGTAGTAGTAGCTCACACATAGAAACTCAGCATTCAGCAGGCTGAGACAGAAAAACCGCCTAAGTTGGAAGCCACACTGGACAATACAGTGATTCCAGGCCAGCCTGGGCTATAACGTAAACCCTGTCTCAAAACAAGCAAAACAATCCATTTCTATAATATATAAGGCCACAAAACTAAAGAAGAAAAGTAGTAATTGTGTCATTACATACAGAAAAAGTGTTTGACAAAATCCAACATCCATCCAAGATCACAACTCTCAGGCAACCAGGGATAAAGGAAAACTTTCTCAATTTAACAAAAAATGCCTGCCAAAACCTACACCTTACAGAAATGAGGGAGAACAACTTGTAAAAGTAGTTCTTACTTGGGGAAACACATTAAATTTCACTAATTTACAAACTTACCTATGCTTGAAATTAAAGAGAAAGCACAGATTTTGAGACTAGAATCAGAAAACTAAAGTAAAAGATGAATTACAAGTAAGATATGTGCTGGGTGATGGTGGCGCATGCCTTTAATCCCAGCACTTGGGAGGCAGAGGCAGGTGAAGCCCTGTGAGTTCGAGGCCAGCCTGGTCTACAAGAACTAGTTTCAAGACAGCTAGGACTGTTACACAGAAAGCCTGTCTTGAGAGCCAAAAAAAGAAGAGAGAGAGAGAGAGAGAGAGAGAGAGAGAGAGAGGAAGGAAGGAGGAGGAGGGAAGAGAAAGAAAGAAAGAAAGAAAGAAAGAAAGAAAGAAAGAAAGAA
>LOEQ01002631.1:146073-158137 GCA_001685075.1 Bramus lutescens | reverse complement strand
CTCCTGAGTGCTAGGATTAAAGGTGTGCACCACTACCATATCTGCTCCAAGGGGACGGGCACCTGGGCCTTACAGAGGTCACACCCTCCAAAAGCATCCCACTCATTTCTCCCTTCTATCTTTGATCTGATTCATTCCAGTATCTCCGCCCCAGCGATTCTTCAGCGTCCTTAAGCTCTGTAAGTCATAACCCTCCCCTTTTCACCAATTATCTCACCTTTCATGCCCTGACTTTTCTCTTTCCCCAGCCTCCATCTATTGGTGCAGAGCTATAGCTCTCAATTCTCTGTTGCTCTCTCCCTAGGCTATCCATTGCTGACAAACACTGGCCAAAGCCAACGCTGAAACTAGCTGGATTGAAACATGCAGTCCTGGTGTTTGCGCCCTCTACTTTCTAAACTGAGTTTAAAGGCCCTGACGCCAGCAGCCCTACACTCCCTGTCAATTCACTCTCATTGGTACAGTTTCACACCATTTCCCAACTGTCTGTAGCTTTGAATTCTGCCCTAAGAAAAGAGCAACAGCAGCAGAGAGACTCCCACCTCCCTCACTGAGCCCAGCAGGGCCCCATAAGCACACTGGGCTACTGCCAGGTAAAGGCAGACATTGAACTCTCCCCTCTGTCTCTGCTTTGAAGCAGAGGCTCTCCACCAACCTCACGGGAACACTGGTGCTTCCTCCCGAGGCCAACGTTGTGAAGCTTTCACCCCACAGTCCTCTAAGATCAGTCTCCAACGCCACCAGCTCTGGCAACTTGTCAACCCCAAAGCTGTTCTGCTCACCCCCTGAGCGGTAGACAATGAACCAATACTTCCTTTTTAATTTGCTTTTTCTGTATGTACTCTAGAAAAACACTTTCCTAATACCCTCTACTCCACTGCTACCTGTTTCAGTCTGCATATGACAGTGTCTCAAGCCCCAGACTCCAACTCTCTTCTCAATCTGGATGAAAGCCATAGGAAATCTCCCACAGTCCCACAGTTGTATTACATGCATAGAGGCTCCACCCTCTTTCCTCCCATGGAATTAACTTCTTCTGGATCTTCAAAGAACTTCATCTGGATATCTCAAACTTTAAGGAACTTTAAACAACAACAACAGAAACCCTCCTGATTTCTCCCTCACGCCAAGCCTTTTCCTCCTGTGTCCAGCCCTCTACAGTCACTGCTCACCCACCACTGACGTCACAGACTACCAGCATGTTCTAGCCCCTGTATTTTCCACATATTTATTCCGAGCTGCACTAGCATATCATTTGTCAAAGTCACTGAAGTATGCACTTAAACAAGCATATTTCACTGTGTGTAAAAGAGTAAGTTATGGCTTAATCAAGTATGGTGATAGTGGTGGGTTTGGGCATGTGTTTACACAAACAGCCATTTCTCCATAGAGCCAGCAAAATTAATAAATGAATACAGGCCTTTACCATTGCTCCTGGTTACTTCCTAGACATTTGTGGGCAAGACCCTATTGCTAAAGACGCCGCATACCTGAGTCATGAGACATGGAGAAATCAGGCTGGTGCTGGCATGGCTGCTTTCATAGCATTGGCGGGCTCTATGCATGGCACATGGAGATGAAAAGTATTCAGCAGTCTTGCCCCCACTGTGGACTGCAAGCTACAATAATGAATGGCCTGGCAAGATATGTCCACTTGTACAAAAATGACTCAAATGTTACGAGGAAAAGCACTCACTTTCTGACTGCACTCAAAAGTCCGTGCCACAAAACAGAACTCAAGCCTGGTTCCATTAACTGGGACTAAAACCTGTGGCCGACTAGGTAAGAGGCCCTGAGGAGCCTAACACTATGACTCTGTCCTGGTTTGCTTTCTGTTGCTGAGATGAAACACTGACCAAAAGTAACTCGATGAAGATGGAATTTATTTGGCTTACAGGCTATAGCCCATTGTTGAGGAAAGGAACTCCAGGCAAGAATCTGAAGATAGGAACTAAAGCAGAAACCATGCTGTTTACTGTCTTGCTTCCAGCCTCACATTTGGCTACCCTTCTTATACGACCCAGGTCCACAGTGGGCTGGGCCTTCCAGTATCAATTAACAATCAAGAAAAAAGGCCTACAACAAATTAGCAATCAAGAAAAGGTCCCCACAACATGTCCACAGGCCAATCTGATGGAGACAATACTTCAGCTGAGTTTCCCTCTTCCCAGGTTGACTACCAAGATTAGCCATCACATTCTGCTAAATTAGCGTAGTATTAAACTGACCCCCTAAATTACTTTCATACTCATAGATCAGTGCATTTCTCAATCCTCAAAAGGAAGCTTCTTTCTGCATAAGATGATGATTAATACAAAGACCCACAACTAGTCAAAATGCAAAGAATGAGAGATTGTGGAGTGTTCAGCTCTAAATGGGACATCTACACCATACACACACACACACCTCACAGAAAAGGTACAGAACAACATGGCACTGGACATGATAGAGCTTCTATACAAGCAAATTCAAAGTAGCTGTGGCTTCCTGCATAAGATCTGCACAAGACCATGCCAGTCAAAATCCCAGGGGAAGGGCTCATGAAGTCCTATCCATACCTAAAGCATGACTGGCAACTGATGGATACTAGGAGAGAAAGAGTTTTCTTCGGGAATGCAGCCCCTGAGAAGCTCCAATAGATGGTCCTACATCCATGCATACAGAGGCAACTCTACGTGTACTCAGTAAGAGCATATAAAAAATAATATATGAAGTTGGGAGAGAAAAGTAGTAGGTAGGAAAGGAACTGGAACAGGAGACAATGGATAGATTTGATCAAAATCATGTGAAATGTTCAAACAATAAAAAATTAGAAAAAGAGGAGAGGCAAGAAATGCCAAAGAGGCAGGAAGATAACAGGTTTGTGGCCATCCTGGAACATAAACAGACTACACACACACAAGTGCACGTAAGAGGGGTAAGGGAGAAAGATGAGGAGCAATGAGGGAGAGCCATTTCTTACCACATTATACCAGACAGCCTACTGTGGCTTTCAAACTGGCATCCCAGCTTCTAATTTTACTGATGGCAGAGTGTATTCTGCAGAGCATTCAAGACAGTATTTTGGAAATATAAAGCAGATTAAATCTCCCTGCTCAAATCCTTCTAATGGCTTCTCACCACACTTAAAACCTCAAAGCCTTAACAAGGCTCTCATCACTATTCCTTTATCATGGTCCACAGTTCTCCAGACACACCTTTCCCAATGCTCCAAACTACACCATGTCTCCAATTAGTTTGTTCTTCTTTTTGAAACTTAGCTCAAAAGTTCTTTACATCAAGGCTCATGTAAAACTGCATCCTCTATTAGTCAATACAGGAATGCTTACTTAAGTCACCAAAGAAGTTGGCCTGAAAGGGAGACTCCTTGATATAATTTGGGTTTTATAAATTAAAGGTAATACTTAAAATGTGTTTAGCCTTCTATGTCAATGAGAAAACTAAATTGTTATCAGAGCAGTATCAAACTTAAACAGTGAGAAGAACTAGTTTTTATTTTCCAAGTCCTAATAAAAAGAATTGTAAATGTGTATGAAGTAATGGAGCAATGAGAGTTGCTTTCAAGAAAATACATAATATCTTTTCATACTTCTTCAATTTTGAAACATGTAATCTTATTACATACTTAAAATGGATATTATACGGCAGAGAGACAGCTCAGTTGGTAAAGTGACTGTCATACAGGCATGGGGACCTGAGTTCAGACCTCAGAACCCACATAAAAAAGCCCAATGTGGAAGGTACACTTGTAATCCCAGCTCTGGGGAGACAGGGACAGTTGGGTCCCTAGGGCTCACTGGCCAGCCAGTCTAGCAAAATCCACAACTTCCGGGCAAAGTGAGAGACCTGTCTCAAAAATAGCAACAAAAACAAGGTGGATAACACCTGAACAATAATCACAATCGAGGTTGACCTCGGGCCCTCACATACCCGTGTACACACACACATACCACAAAGAAACACACATTTTAGATGACAGAGAGATGGCTCGGTAACATGCCTACTGTGTTGACCTGAGTTTCGATCCTTAAAACTCTCATAAAAAAAGTGAGGTTTGGGAGCACATCTGTAACTCTAGCACTGGGCAGGTGTGGGGACACATCTGTAACTCTAGCACTGGGGCAGGTGTGAGGGCACATCTGTAACTCTAGCACTGGGGCAGGTGTGGGAACAAATCTGTAACTCTAGCACTGGGCCGGGTGTGAGGGCACATCTGTAACTCTAGCACTGGGGCAGGTGTGGGGACACATCTGTAACTCTAGCTCTAGGACAAGTGTGAGGGCACATCTGTAACTCCAGCACTGGGGCAGGTGTGTGGGGGAACATCTGTAACTCTAGCCCTAGGTCAAAAGACCACCAAAGGAAGTAAGAGGAAAATGACAGCCAAGTCACTTCTTTCAAACTCATTTCCAATGGCCAACCTTGTCAAGAGGTTGATCACCTAAAACAAGACTAACAACTGAATGACCTGGAGCCACAATAAGAGGGCAAAACTCCACACCATCTCCAAATTCACTATTGAGTGTTTATGTGGCAGTCAAGCTGTGCCAAGGAGTACCTCAGGGATACTGTTCTCTCAGATATACAGAAGTCACTCTGTTTTTAGCTCCTGACCCAAGTCTGAGTATCAATACACCCTCAGAGTCAGGTACTGGACCCTGTTGAACTCAGTTGATCTCAATTCAGAGCAAAGGCACAACACTTTAAAAGGCCACTAAAGAGAAAGAAACTTGAGAGAACAGAAATCCCAGAACTCTGCTCTACAGAATCCAGTGTCTGGTCAAGGGTAAGGTCCTGCATCTGCTTGTGGACAGATGGACTCTTTACACTCATCCGACTGTTTGTCAGGCACATAGCCCAAGGCAGGACCAGAGAACACAGGACATGCTCCTCTACCCCTGTCACAGAAACACCACATCCTCCTCTGGAAAGCACACACTAGAGGTCCTTTACCCTCTTCCATCAGCACATCATGGCTTTCCCGAAGCCCATCCTACCTACCGCCTTCATTCTAGTGACTTACAAATACTTGCAGGATACAGTTTCTTTTTCATGTACTTTATTTACCTTAGAGTCAAGAATGGTCCTGAAAATACTGACCTGAAATTTCTGCTCCTTAAGTTGTAAGTATATACCATGGATTTTGTTAAAAGGAGCACTGTAACTTGGTAGATCTAGTACCTGGGTACTACAAAAGCCTGAGTCTCGGGAAAACTTTCAAGTAGCAAGATTCTAAACGGCAATGGCACCTATGTGCACAGACCTCCACCCCCAAAAGCAGTCCTAATGGAACACCGTTTTTCTTTGTCCAATTTATTCTTTAATTTCCACACCTTTCTTCTTGTCCTCTCCATATCTATATAACTCATCCTTCCTGTCAATTGAGCTTTTTAAATTTATTTACTTATTTATTTTACATCCTGACTGAAGTTTCCCCTATTTTCTCCTCTCCCAGTCCTTTACCACCCCACCCCTCAAGCCACCCCTCCTCCCTCCTCTGGAAAGGAAAGGGCAGGTCTTCCATGAGTATCCACAAAACATGGCATATTAAGTTGCAGTTAAACTAAGCAATTCCTCATGTATTAGGCTGAGCAAGGTGACCCAGTATGAGGAGTGGGGTCCCAAAAGCCTGTAAAAGAGTTGGAGACAGCCCTTGTTCCCACTGTTAGGAGTGCCATAAGAGGACCAAGCGCACAACTGTAACACACAGAGAGTGTCAAACTCAGCCCCATGTTGGCTCCCTCAGTCTCTGTGAGCCCACGAGCCCAGGTTAGTTGACTCTGTGAGTTTTCTTGATGCCACTTGTTTGTATTTGATCAGCATCTCTAAATTTCCCTCCTCTACTTTTTCCTTTCATATCTCCAAAGTAATTCTCAAAATCATAGAAGTAGGTCTGGGATGCAGCTGAGTGGTAGAGAGCACTTGTTTACCATGCACAAGGCCCAGAGTTTAATCCCTTGCACTGCAAAAATAAATAAATGAATAAATAATAAAACATAAACGTGGCTAATAAAAATGTTCTCGCTGTGCATTCAAGTCTATTTTTAAACGCTTTAAACAGATTTTAAATTCAGTACACACATAAAATAATTTGAGTTCTGGCAAGTATTTAAATAATGAAAAAAACAAAAAAGAAAAAGACCACAGGATGCAAGTTTAGAAATTGGGCCTGATTTGTACTTTTACAAGGACTCTAAGAAAAGTAAGGCAAAAGAAATGTTAACTAAAAATGATTACAATCAATTCTTATATAATGAAAAGACTTTAAAGTTCTACTTAAGGATCCACTTACAAATAAAATTCCTATATAGCAATAGATGTCATTCCATGGGCACTATTGCCTTGTTAGGTTTAAACTATATTTTTACTAAAGATTTGTTTATTTTTACTTTATGTGTATGAATGCCTGCCTACATTTTCTGAGCACCACCTGTGTATCTGGTGCCTATGAAGGTCAGAAGGTGATGGATCCCCTAGAGCTGGAGTTACAGCTGGATGTGACCCTCCATGTGGGAGCTGGGAGCCAAGCCAGCATCCTGTGCAGCAAGAGCAGCAAGTGCTCTTAGCCACTGAGCTGTCTCCCAGCCACTAAACTGAAGTTTTAAATGAAAGCAAGAAAGAGTTCGCAGTATGGCACTGTACATCTGAAAATTACAGAGCATTCAAATGCTTCCAGCTGAAGTCCATATCTAACCACAGACTGATTTGACAGCTAGATCACAACGAACCATAATCAAGTTACTCACTAATATAGTTGGAGTTTCACTAGAGACTTAACATGTGTTAATGATGGCTTAAATGTTGCTCAAGGGTAGAACATAAAAGATGCTACTACAGATTATGAGGAAGGAACTTTTTCAGTAGGGGTTAATTTTTAAAGAAAGGGTCTCACTCTCTAGAACAAGACAGCCTCAACTTCAGGGTGACCCTCCTGCTCCAGCTTCCCTGGTGACCGGATTACAAGTGTAAGCCACCATGCCCCAAAATAAACTGATTTTGTTTGTTTATTTTGTTCTATTTTCTGAAACAGGGTGTCAGGTAGCTCCATACTGACCTCCAGTAATAGAGGTTGTCCTGAACTCAACTTCCTGCCTAAACCTTTCAAGTCCTAAGACTCCAAGTGTTTACCACCAAACCCAGAAGGAAACTCATTTTCTCTTAACTGAAAAATGACATGAATATCCTATGCAGTTAAGAGATGAGATTCGTGTGACCCTCAAATAACCCAGGCTATTGTTTGCTCTCCACAGACAGAAGGCAAGGTCCTACTGCTGAAAACATCTACACAGCTCCCTGGATGGAGAAGGGGAGCTGGTGCCTACCTAGAGTCTTCGCCCTAACAGCCAGAATTCTTGGCACAGGAATGTATTTTGCATGCTAACAAAAGAAAATGTAAACACCAACCCAGGAACAAGTCTTTGATCTCCAATGGTGTCCTGCCTACAAGATTCTCTAGTGCAATGGTGGCATAAGGCTTGCTGCAGTAACCAACCAATACCTGACTTAAGGCCCACTTCGTGAGATGAACCCATACCTAACACTGCTTGGGTGCCAAGACCCTGAGACTAAACAGACAGGGACCTAGGGGACAACCAAATCCTACAGTCTACTAAAGGAGCACAGTAATAAAATGACTCCTAACAGAACTCTGCTACACTAAGATCAGTGCCTTGCTCAGCCATCCTCAGAAAAGCTTCCTCTGTAGCAGTCAGGAACAAATACAGAGACCTAAGAGATAATGTGTAGAGAATGAGACCTATGGGACATTAAACCCTGAAGAAGATGTCTCCATCCAGTCCCTCCCCTCAGGCCTCAGGCAACTCAGCTGAAGAGGAAGCGGAGTGTAAAAGCCAGAGGGGACAGAAACCAGGACACCAAGGAAACAGAGCCTTCAAAACACAGCTGGACCTAAGTTCAGTTAAACTGAGAGAGACTGAGGCAGTAAGCACAGGGCCTGTAGATGTCTGCAACAGATAAGAGTTCTAAAGCTGGAAGGATAAATATACAAAGCCCCGTCCCTAACCTAGAAGCTATCTCCAATACATAACCACTTGCAAATGAAAGATTTTTTTTTTCTCCAAGAGCCTCACTGGGGAAACACACTACTCTTAAGGGTAGGCTTTAAGCCCAACAGTAGACGGGCAACAGAAAATAACAGCATCTTCGAAGGTTCCTTGTCTCATAATATCGTATCAGATATCAAGGCTTTTATTTTCTGTTTAGTTCTTATTTTTATTTTATTGATTTTTATCATTTTTTTATTCTTCAGGTTTTGCATATATGTTATGGCTTCCGATTTTGTGTTTTTATGGGATTCCTGAATGTGTGGAGTGTCTCTGCGTGTCTTTCTGCATCTGTATCTGTTCCTTGGGCCTTTTCTTGGTCTCTCTTCCTTCTCTATGTTTTGTCCTATTCCGATTTGTTCGGCTTTGTTTTATCTTATATTTTATTATTAACCCTTACATTCCTGCTTTCTAAGGAGAGCTAGACAGGATGTGAGTCCAGAAGGGAGGAGGGGTGGAGAGGAACTGGAAGGAGTAGAGGGAGGGAAACCATAATCAGAACATACCCTGTAGGGGGAAGCAATTTACAATAAAAGAAAACAACAAAAAGAAATGAAATTCAAGTCAAGTATGGGGGCTCACACCATAATCCTAGAACTAACTGTGAGTCTGAAGTCAGCCTAGTCCTTACAGTGGTCAAATTAGATTCAAAGTAGATGTTCCAGGATACTAGCAAGTTAAGAATCAGATCCAAGGATCGCCTTCCTCACGAGTAGGATCCCCACCTTTACAGGCAGAAGCCTGGTGCCAACCAAACTTTCCCTTCTCCCTTGCACCATTCTTCCCTGTTACACAAGTAGAGTGGCCCCCAAGTCTCTTCCAGTCAACTCTCCCTGCGCCCTGTGCCACTAGCTAGACCCCACCCCTTTCTGACCCTCCTGCAACAGCCACCCTGACATCGCTGCCTCAGTCACCCCTCTACCTTTCTTCTAGGATCCTTACTCCACACCACGGTCCTGGTCATTGTCCAATTACACACCTAAACGTTTCTCCACCTCAAAACTTCCAGTGACCCTGTCACTGATGCTCTAGAGCCCAAGCTGTTTATATCAACACATGGTTTTCTATTATTTGAGACCTTACAGGCTTTCAAATGACCTATCACACTGTCACCCCCTCAAAGTTGGTATTTATACCCCAAACTGGCCTCAAACTCCGTATCCTCCTGCCTCAGCCTACACTATAATGAAGGTGTGAACCAGTCACCCAGCCCTCATGGTACACTTAAAAAGTCTCATAATATCAAGCCTTACTATTTGAATTCCCAGCATGTATCCTGCTATAGGTAGTCTAAACGTAGAGCATTTCTAATGTTCTTCTCTTCTTCTTCCTGGCTTGCTGTACAATTACTATGCATCTCTGAGATTCAGCCTGGGGGGGGGGAGTTCTTAGTTACTGAAGCGCTTGCACACAAGCGTGAGACCCTGAATTCGCTCCCCAGCACCCATGTAAAAAGTCAGGCTCAGTGTCATATTGTTTGTGACCCTGGTGATAGGGAGATTGAGATAGGCGATCCCTAAGGCTTACTGGCTGGCCAGACTACCTTAATAAAAATTAAAAAAAAAAAAAGTAAGTTAACTGAAAAATAATAAAATTCATCTTACACCTCAGGAAAGCCGCAAAAGATGTAACCCCTTACTATTATTAGCATTATTGTTTTCTACTCTGTGAACTCTAGAGAAAACATTAACATTTAATGGGTATTTACTATGTCTCTGCCACTGTTCTCATAATTTTACAGAATTAAATGATTTAATCATCTATAAAGTGGCACCATGACTAGTGTGTACATGGGAAATGAATTACAGAGAAGTAACACCCCTAGCCTATCCAACTGGGTGAAACAGACAAAAATCCCTAAAACATATTTACATTACTGTACCTATCCCAGCAAATTCTTTACTCCACCCTGTAAGCTCCCTGAGGACAGGGAACACATCCATCTCCAAACCAACAGCACCTGGCATAAACTACCTAGACACCACATGTACTTCTTAAGCTGATTTTAAATGATGCTCCTAACAAACTCAAGACCACACCAAGACTGCTAGGAGGAAGCAAGCTATTTTCTTCAGCAAAGAAAAGCGTGCTCGAAAGAAAGCTTATTACCAACGGGAGATCACAGTCCTTGATGAGATGGACTTATTTTGTGGTAATAATGCTTAATAGCTATAATAAATCAAAGCTCAAAGGACCATTTGCTTAAGATTAACTTTTTTCCCCCTCACTAAGAATTCTTGTTCCTTATCATTCACAGCAGTAAAAGAAAGCCTTAAATTTACTTTGCTCAAATGGAAAAAGGCAAATCATAGACCACTGCTACTAATTGCTTCCTTAAATCCTGCCAAGAAATGTATCCCATTAGGCATTAGAAGAAAATACAGTTGCCTGACTAAGCATTTCACAAAAGAATTTTTAAGGTTGTGTAGACTGGCATTCCATTATTCAAACAGTGAAAAAAATCCTCTAAATACAAATGAAAAAAGTAATAAAATAAAAAATAAAATCACCAGTCTATAGAATATAAACTTCTATATTAAGATTTATGTTATACCAAAACATATGCATAGCCATTCTTCATTTAAAGTTACAAAAATAAAGTTATTCTTACACTGATGATAAATGAGCCTAAGACTCAAACTACTGTACTCAGGTGTGTTCTCAGGTGTGGTCCTCTAAGATACTCTGAAACAGAGTAATTAAAATCCACAGGGATAGTACCAGCAGCAACAGCACACACACACACACACACACACACACACACACAGTACTTGTTGAGAGTCATCTGCTCCCTGCCCAGCTTCTAAACACTGTGTATCGCTGGAAGGTAAATCTGCTACCAAGGGAGCCAAAGTTCAAGGCACTGGGTGTTTGGGCAAGCAGACTTCAATCCCTACCCCCAGCACATCTTACCATTTCTTTGTACACTCAACCATCAGCTCCTGGTAGGAGGCCACAAACTGGAACTTGGAGGCATGTTTTCCCACTCGCTGCAGTCTCTTCCAAACAGAAGCCATGGTGATAGGTCAATAGACTGGAACAATCTTGGATTAGCGACACAGCGGCCTTAATAAAGCAGAGGGTCCAAAGCCCAAGAGCTTTGCATGTATGTCTGTACTTAAAAAAAAAAACTAAAACTTGAAATGATGCTTGGAGTCCATAAGTCTTCTCCCTGTTTCACAGGGTAAATCCTGTTTTCGATTAATGGCCCAGTCAAGAACAGTTGCTATGCATGACCCGATGACAGAGAGGAGGTTCCCTCAGGAAGACATCACCATTCCACCTATATGATGCCTATTCTGGAGAACTGCAAAGCAAAACACAGACAAAAAGAGAAAGAACATGAGGACAGCAGCATAAGAAGTGTTAGATAAGACGACAACAACCTCTGTTATCTGCATGTTTCTCAAACAATGAAACAAAACATCGGTCTCAACAGCCAGTGACATCAAGGATGCCAGATACCGAGAAGAAATGACAAATCGCACCGAGGACAGGCAATATACCAGGTTGTCAGCACCAACCACCCAGAGGAGCAAGCCCAGCTGGGCCCAGCCTTCCCTACCTAGCATCACAGAAGGGAGAACAGGGCGGGAAAGTCGGGGATGCTGGCTGAGCAATGTCCACCACCAGTCAGGGGGAGGAGTGGAGTATTTTTAAATAAACTTTATTTTTCAGCCGACAATTAATAGGCTCGAGTCTCAGAATATGTGCTTAGAACACTCTGGGGTGCGGGGAGAAACGCTGGTTCAGTAGGAGAGGGAAATGGATGGAGAACTAGGAATGGAGGGAAATCTCTCGGCAGAGGGAGGGCAAGGTCCCAGTTCAGGCCACTTTGCTTCCCCTTCACCTTGGCTGCCAGGAGAGGAATGGAAACTCCTGCCTGGGCTTGAAGCAATGACCAGCCGGGCCAGCGGACAGTGCGGGGTGCGGTGCCTCCCTCCCCCATCAGGAGCAGCCGGCCCAAGCCTCCTCTCCTCACGCACCGAGTGTAGACCCCT
>LOEQ01002631.1:119406-145437 GCA_001685075.1 Bramus lutescens | reverse complement strand
GGCTCCTGCTGTAGGCATGGAGCTTGGTCTGGTTCTAGCGGCTGCCAGGGACGCTGAGGTGCTGTGGCTTTTTTTCCTATTCTCTCCCGTCCCCACCCAGGACCTGGATGCTCGTCTCCTGCGTCACTAGCAGCCAGCGATTATGCCTACACAGCCTTTATTTCACTCTGTTCGTTCCCAGTTTTTCCTTGACCTTGCAGGCCCCCGCCCCATGTTCAAGGCGGTCCACTGTATAAATTTCATTAAGCTGAACTGGACATAAAAATGTTTATAGTAGTTTCTTCTTGTTCTCGTTCTCAGCATTTCTTTGATTCTTGCATTCTCGTGTTCGTTTGCGGCCTCATTATCCTCCGGTATGCGCTGTGGGTGGATTTGGGAGTGGTTGCCAATGTAAAAAGGATGGTTAAAGGCAAGGAAGAGGAATGCCAGAGTCCTATTGAGTAAAGTCTCTGGCAGCTCTGGTGGCCTGGATCTCTAGTGTAGCCCAGGGCTAGCCTTGAACTCTGACCCTTCTGCCTCCGCTCTGAGTGCTGTAATTATAGGAGTGCACCAGCTCGAACAGATTTTTGCTTGGATTATTTAGGTAGTGTCTGGCTATACATCCAGAGGTTAGCCTCGAACTCTTGATCTTCCTGCTTCAACATTCAGGCTGCTGAGATGGCTGGGATTTCAAGTGTGCATCCCTGTGATCACAGGTGTAAAGCACTGCCCCGCTGTAAGATCCCTTTTGAGGATGTGAAAGCTATAGACACTTTCTCAAGGGGAAGACAATGCACTATCCCAAAACGCAAGGATTTGCTTTCAGTCTTAGATGTTTCACAGACCTCTGGTGTAGGGAAAGAACTAGAAAAAAAAATTGTAACTTTTGGGGACTAAACAGTAAAAGTCAATTAAACTGAGAAGGAGGCTAGGGCTGTGGCACAGTGGGAGAATGGTTGCCTAGGGGTATGAGAGAGAAGGGAAGAGAGGGGAGACAGGAGAGGGCAAGGGAAAAAATAGGGAGAAAGGAAGGAGAGAGGAAGGGATGGGGGAGAGGAGAAGGAACAACGGAACTGAGAAGGAATGGTCAAAAAAAGCAAAACAACAAAGAATGAGTGAATTGGAAAGGAGATGAAAGCAAACATGGAAATGGGCAAAATGTTCATTGTTTTCAGGCTCATTCCTAATCTTATTAAAGTTGGGGGCAAATTTTTAAAAGTTATGGGGTTCTGGGAAGAATTCTTTGAAGGAGAGAGAGATGGATGATGTAAGAACATATCTGTATGAATGAGGATCAAGGGAAGACTCAGGTAGTGTGCATTCAGGAGAGATGGGAAGACATGAGCCTTGAGCCCAGTATCTAATTCTATTTCCACTCTCAGGAAAAGAAAGTGATCTAATAATACCGCAAAAATGAATGTTTTATAGGAAATGGTATAGTTATAACTTATTTTGTCTTGATTCTAAAATGTAAAATAATCAGAATGATGAATTCTTATTTTATATACACTTTAGAGTTCTCAGCTGCCTTTTCTAGGTTTCTTCCTACAATCAGTGTGATCTCAGATAGTAAAATAGTCTGCTTCATTTATAGGTACTATGTGTATAGGCCTTTTTAATGAGTAATTTTTAGAAATGGTCATAAACTATGTTTGTCTAAATTATCCTTCAAGATAATTCAAGGTTTTTGAATTCAAATATTCTAATGTGGTCACTCTGGATTCTTTTAATATTCTTTCCCTTCCTCAGAGGGGGCACTTTGTTTTAAAGAAATTATCTACAGAGCAATTACAAAGAGAAGGAGATGGTTCCTTCCTTCCTTCCTTCCTTCCTTCCTTCCTTCCTTCCTTCCTTGGATAGGTGGCTCTACAAGGATCTTCCTCAAGTTGTAGAAAATTCCAAGAGACCAGTAGTGTTTTGTTTTGTTGTTGTTGTAGTTGTTGTTGTTCGTTTTGAGAAAGAGTCTTTCTATGAAGCCCAGATGACCTGGAACTCTTTATGCAGACTAGGGTGGCTTCGAGCTCACAGAGATATGGCTGCTTCTGTTTACCAAGTGCTGGGATTAAAGATGTGTGCCACTATACCCAGCCTAGTATTTTTCTTGAATGTTAACTTAGGTTTCTTTCTAGCCACCAAGTAGCTGTGGAAAAAGTTGAAATGTCTACAGAACAAGGGAAGAAGTTAGGAGCAGACCTTGACATTGCTCTACCAGTGAGCTCAAGTGCTTGGGGCTATCCGCTGATAACTGCAAGGAGCAGCAGCTTCTCCCCACAATACTTTTAAAAATAACCTGTCTAGCAACTAAATTGATCAGGGAACTTCAAATATAGACTATTCTAAGATTGTTTGGTCTGCTTAGCCTATGATTAAGTACCAACTAAATATTGATCATATTAAATACTATCACTAGTGCATCAAAGTTTTAGTTTCTGTTCTCAAAGAATTTTCAGAAAGAGCTCTTCAGTGAACATGCAAAAAAAAAAATTACTTAACCTCTCTGAGATGGGATTGCCTAGCCCGTAAAAGCAGGAAACATACCCACCTTCTTGGGATGTTGAGAAGATGGACTATACAAACAAAGTACCGGTCACAACATTATGTTATCAAGTGATAATTAATAGAGTATATTATTATATTTAATCAAAACTTAAACAAGAAAGAAACAAAACATCTTCGAGAATACCTGAGCAAATAACGGCTTGGTATGACACGTCTCTACCTGAAAAGCTAAGGGCCCACAGACAGTTAACACCATTCCTCTCATGATAACTCTGTGGATATAAACGCATACCAATAATTTTGGTGGATTTGTGACTTTAAGGTAATTACTTAATATTTACTTCCCTTCAATCTTCATGACCACCCTTCATGCCATATTAGCTGGGATCTTTTGGCAAGCTACAGTTACTTTTTCCTGGAGGCTCCATGTCCCCTGCCTGTCACCATGCACACACCAATGACTGCTCCTGCTTCCAGGGTTCCTGCCATGTTTCTGCTGACCTTTTTCTAGCTCCCTATTTATGGGGGCCATGATTTATCATCAGCTTTGTCCCAAGTTTAATTTGCATCATAATAGATCTTGGGTTGCTGGCTACAAAATTTTGGTTTTACTGAACAGAAAAGTCAATACATTTTAAAAATTAAATTTTGTCTGTACTAAGCATAAAATGCAATAGATGGGAAACACCGCCCACAAATCCTAAATCTTCTTTGTGATGAAAGGTTTAGAAAAGGACAAATTATTTTCAATGGGCCAGCTTTTCTTGTCAGAAACCCCCAAAATGAAGAGTCTCAGGAGATGCAGCCATAGGCTTGTTTTATTGTTTTCTTTCCTGGTGACAAAATTCTTATATTTGGATTTTACAGTTGTTGCAGTAAAATTGTCAGTGGTATTATTGCAGGATCTAACTGCTAATGGAATGTGTGCCTTAGTCTTTAGACTAAGTTTTCTCCTGATAACAACACTGCAAGTGTCTGCCTTGGTTTGGTTACCAGTTGCCATAGCAATTATACTGTACACAA
The DNA here is from genome assembly GCA_001685075.1 of Bramus lutescens. Classification (NCBI taxonomy): domain Eukaryota; kingdom Metazoa; phylum Chordata; class Mammalia; order Rodentia; family Cricetidae; genus Bramus; species Bramus lutescens. The sequence continues at coordinate 141,936 of LOEQ01002631.1, read as the reverse complement.
AAATATTACTGCAGTTTATTACTACTGATGGAATTATTGTAAGCCATACCCAAAAAAACATAACCCCAACTATCCTATAACAATTTTATAACCTTAAAATCTCACTATGGCAAATGAATGCTTTTAAATTTTTAACCAATGGTTTTTATGGGTTTTTTTCTTAATATTTCCTTTTACCCTGTGGCTTTCTTCAGTATCTCACCCCAAGCTGACCTTAGTATTACATCTCCATTTCATTTAAGCTGGCCTTTGCTCATTGTTTCAGGGAAGAAATAGAATGTAGAAAAACGGGATCCTTACCACCTTGAGATCCCAAAGACCTAGCCTTTGGAGAATAATGGAATAGAATCTAGACATAGACTTGCATTGGTTCACACAACAGCTTCTAGTCACAAGTGACCTGAACACAATGTGACTAGTCCAAATTGATATGTGTTATAAGTGTAAAATATGCAATGTTTTCAAAGAATCACTGTGCCTATGAGAACATACTATATACCTTATTAATTATTTTACATTGATTACACTTTGACATTATCATACTTTTGGATATACTGAGTTAAAAATAGCAAGTAATTTCACCTCTTCCTTTATTTTTTTTTATTTTGGCTGCTACAAAACAGTGTAAGTATTTTTGATCATTTTGCTTTTGTTTTATAGTGCTGTGGGTTGAATCCCATGCCTTGCATGTACCACTAACTCCCAGCCCCAGTCCCCAAATGACTTTCCATATGTGTCCTGCACTGTATTGCTAGAGACAGTGCTTGTATGAGTAACAGCAAAACCTCTTTTCACTGAGATGAAAATTGATAGCCTGGGCTGGAGGAGAAAGAAAGTTGGAGAAAATGTACTAAGAACCTCACTGTCAGTAAATCCTTAGCAACAGTATTTGGTCTCACTGTATTCTGGCAAAAAGCTTTGGAGAGAGCTAACTGAAATGGCAGAATCTACGTGGATGAACTGAGAGACACAACCTTTTTCTGATAGAGGCCTAGCGATGTGCAAAACCTTTAGAAAAGAAAGGACCAGGCCAACTTGAGGCATGAATCTAGGCCAACCTACCAGAACTTTAAAATGACACAATCCCATCAAACACTCAGTGATGAACAAACTGTTATTCACCTGCCTGTGCGGTAGATATCTATAAACTACTTGAGGCTATCTGGACCCTTGAAATCTGGCTAGTAGTGGAGTAGCTCTAGTTTCAGTATTATTTCATTGTGATCACTAAAACTATAAATAGCTTGTAACACTAACGGGGTCTCCTTGTTTGTGTTTTCTGTCCTGCCAGCTCCCCACAGCTGTTTAGCCCCAAAGAAAATCACACAGAGATCTCTATAAGTTATAAAGCTGATTGGCCCATTAGCTCTGGCTTCTTATTAGCTTTTATCATTTATATTAACACATTATTCTGATCTATGTTAGCCATGTGGCTCAGTANATCTCTATAAGTTATAAAGCTGATTGGCCCATTAGCTCTGGCTTCTTATTAGCTTTTATCATTTATATTAACACATTATTCTGATCTATGTTAGCCATGTGGCTCAGTACCTTTTTCAGTGGGGCAAATCACATCCTGCTGCTTCAGTCGTCTGGACAGGAGTGGGAGGAATCAACTTCCTCCTTCCCAGAATTCTCCTGTTCTCATTGCATCATTTCTACTTCCTGTCTGGTTTTCACACCTATACTTCCTGCCTGGCCAATCAGCATTTATTTAAAACATGATTGACAGATTGCAGAAAATTCTCCTGCACCAATAGCTGTAACTGGCAGGTAAGCACCATAACGGACAGTGTGCAAACCATTGAGATTCAGAAAAATTCAACACAATTCCCACTTCCCCAAAAAGGTACTCAAGGTGTTAAGGAGACACCGCACAAGAAGCCTTGGTGATAACCCGTGATGAACGCAGGAGCAGCCAGAGATTAGATGCTGTTGAAGAAAGATGTGCTGAAAATCTCTAGAGGAGTTGGCATGATAAATGATGGACCAGAATCGAGTGTTTCATCTCCTGTCCTTGGCACCCAGATGCCATGTAAGCCCTCTTTGTTGATGCGGTCTCTGCCCAAGAGACCATGATTGAGCATTTACCACCCCTGCTGAAGTCGGAGATAAAAGTTGAGGTCTGGTAGAGTAATGGAAAACTATAAACTATTTTCTTGCAAACCTGATTTTCCGTAGATTGAGAAATATAGCAGATATATATATACACATCATATATTATTAAAATTAACGTATAAATATGATAATTCTAAAAGAATACTTAAAAGGATCTTTTAAAAGGTTACTTTTCCTCTGCCTACTTTTACAAATTCTTAGATTGATGTGAAGTCATAGAAAAGCTGCATTAGCAAGTCAGCATTCTAGTGGGGCACAGGCATGTACCTGTAAACCCAAAACTTGGGAGGCAAAAGCAGGAAGATTATACATTTGAAACTAAACCATACTGTAATGTGAGATCCTATCTGAGGTATGGGCATTAAAATAATCTTTTAAAAAAAAAGCCTAACAATACAGTATATCCTTTTGTGGAATTGTTTGACCCAAGGACAAGTCATAAGGAAGGTTTGCACATTGGCTTGTAATCTCACTATGTCCAAAACCTAAACTGTATGCTTAATCCCACCATCTTTTATGTAGTCCAGGTTAGCCTTAAACCTATGATTCTCTTGCCTCTGCCTCTTGAGTTCTGGAATTAACCTGGGCCTAGCTGATGAGAGCACACTTGGCCGCCTTTAATTCGGGCAGCTACAGAAGATCATGTAGAGACATCCACCAAGGATTCAGCATGGCCAATTATTCTTGTGTAACATACTGAATGATTAGGTGCCTTAGACATCTTCAAGACTATATTACAGGCAATGATATTAAAATGTAGATATCTGAGCTATAGAGATAGCTTATCAGTTAAGAGAAGTGTCTTCTCTTCTAGAGGACTCAGGTTCAATTCCCAGAATCAACACGGTGGCACAAAACTTTCTGGAATTCTAGTTCCGGGGGATCCAACACACTCTTCTGGCTTCCATGGGTACAGGCATGCATGTAATACACAGACATACATATGAGCAAAATTATTGTCTTAGGGTTTCTACTGATGTTAAGAGACACTATGACCATAGAAATTCTTATAAGGAAATATTTCAATGGGACTGGCTTACAATTTCAGAGGTTTGCTCCATTATCATCATGGCAGGAAGCATGGCAGCATGCAAACAGTCATGGTGCTGGAGCAGTAGCAGGAAGAGAGTGACACTGGGCCTGGTTTGAGTATCTGAGACCTCAAAGCCAGTGACAGAGTTCTTACAACAAGGCCACACCTACTGCAACAAGGTTACACTTAATAGTGCCACTCTACATGGGCCTATGGGGGGCATTTTGTATTGAAAGCACCACACATTTCCCTCCTGCCCCCAGGCTTGTAGCCATATCATAGTCCAACTTCAAAAGTCCCATTGTCTACCACAGAATCAGCACTGTTTAAAAGTTCAAAGTTTAAATCTATTCTGGGATTTACGCAATCTCTGGAATGTGATACCCTGTAAAATCAAAATAAAAAAGCATATCATATACTTCACTATATAATGGCAAAGGGTGTACATTGTTGTTCCAAAAGAGAGGAAAGGGAGCATAGTGAAGAAACACTGGGCCAAAGCAAGATGGAAAACCAGCTAGACAAACTCCAAACTCTACATCTCCATGGCTGATGTCAAACTTCTCTTTAGATCTCCAACTCCTTTCTTCTTTGCTGACTGCCACATGCTTCTCTCTCTTGAGCCGATTCCATTCCCTGTTGGCGCTCTTCTCAGCAGGTATCCCACGACTCTGGCATCTCCCACATCTTGAGGTTTCTAAGACAATCTAGGTTTCACCTCCACAGTTTCACACAATGGCCTCTTTAGGCCTCCAAGCAACAACATCCCTGGCACATGCCTGGACTCAATGGTTTTCATTAACCATAGAGGGAGAGTCCATAAATCCCTTTCTTCTATCCGTGACTCTAAAGTCAGAACCACATGGCCAAAGCTGCCAAGTTCTGCTTTTTGCTGGGGCTGGAACATGGCCCCCTCATTCAGTTATATCTTCATCAGCTTTTTGGTTTTGATGGTTTGCTTCATTGTCTTAACTTGGCTGTCTTGGAACTCACTCTGTAGACCAGCCTGCCCTCAAACTTAGAGATCTGCCTGTCTCTCCCTTCTGGGTGCTGGGATTAAAGGTGTGCATACCACCACACCTGGCCCTAAGGTTTTGTTTTTTTCAATTCCTTTTCACAAATTGAAAACTTAGCTGACTGGAATGTTGCTCTGAGGTCACCACTCCCTTTATTCTGCTTAGTAATGGGTTTTTCTTTAATCTGTTTACAGTTTCTGGTGCCCCTTTTCTCTTCAAACTGTACATTTTCTAACTTTCCTTGCTCAGCCTGCTCCCTTTTCATTATAAACCTGTATCCACTAATAACCAAGCAACACAGTCAACACTAGGTTGTTTTGAAGCGGCCTCTGCCTAAACTATTAATCCACAGTTCTTCAATATAGACTCAGGTAAATTTTTTGGACAAGGGCAGAAAGCAGCCATGTTCTTCACCAAAATATCACAAAACAGTCTCTAGGCCATACACCGATATCCTTTTCCTCTGAAGCCTCTTGAGCAAGGACCCACCCAGTTCAAATCATCGTCTGCACTATTGTCTTCCACATTCCCACTCATGTAGTCCATTAGCCCTACTTAAAGCATTCAACTGCTTTTCTAGTCCAAAGTCCCAAAGCGTTCCATATTCATCCAAAAAAAAAAAAAAACCATNNNNATGGTCAGGCCTGCCACAGCAATACTCCAGTCCCTGCTGCCAACTTCTTGTCTAATGTTTCTGTGAAGAGACACTTAACCACTTCAATTCTTATAAAGGAAAACATTTAATTGGGGCTCCTTACATTCAGAAGTTTAGGCAGGCAGCAGAAAGAGAGAGCCACTAGGCCAGGCTTGAACGATTGAAACCTCAAAGCCCACCCCCAGTGACTGATTTCCTCCAACAAGGCCACACCTCCTAACAGTGTCACTCCCTATGAGCCTATGGGAGCCATTTTCATTCAAACCACCACACTAACAAAACAAAAATTCTAAAATATTTTTATTGTAGATATTCAAAATCCTAACAGTACAGCTAAGACATTAATCTGAATAGATAAGTCACAAGCTATTGTGTCACTATGAATCAACTAAATAGCACCCCTGCTTTTAGAGATCAATAGATCTATTACACCGTGTTCTCAGTCTGAGTCTTCAAATTACTGGAGATAATTTCACGGTGGTAAAGTCCCATATCACAATGCCAAATAAGTCAGAGAGTGCAGCTATTACAGATGATTTGCTCATTGTAAATAAGTGGTCAGTGCCTGGGATTATTGCAGCAAAGGTTTGAATTTGAATTGGGAGCCATTTCTGAGAAAGATCTTACACAATTCAGTGAATTCACAATCCTATAAAATTAACAGAGATTGCTCCTTTATCCTGAAGTGACTTTGATTAGATAAACTGACCTTAGTTCTATTTCTCCTGTGTTTTCAATAATAAGAGTAAGTTCTGGGTAGCTACATACACATATATCCAGGATGTGTGTTCCTCAAAATAATTCTGAGATGCTTATATTTTGCATGAACAAAAAAAATACTGTTTTCTGAAATAATAAAGACAGGACAGGCAAAGAAAAATCAATCTCAGACAGCCATAAAAACAGTCTGTCTCCCACAGTGTGGTGTTAAATGAAACGCCTCCATACCAAACAGACCAAAGAAGAAGCCATGAACCTCCCTAGACCCAGATGCTCAAACCAAGATGAGAAAAACAGCCCTGTTCCCAAAACTTGTAACATGGGAATAGACTGGTAAGAGCTCCACTTTCAGTCTGTGCCAACTCATGCAATTTGGCAATCTTCTGGGTGGAGAGGAAGGGGTACAAATTCCAGGCCAAAGGCAGTAATGGTGGAGCCAGAGAGAGTCACAGTATCATCTCAAGGCCTCTATTTTTCCCGAGAACTGCTGGGTATTTCTTTATATTCCTTTGCAACTTTCGGGTATTATTTTTAAATATCCCACAAAATAGCACATCATTGATCTCTTTCTCTAAAAGAAAATAAAATGTTGGGCAAGACTGAAGTTTTTGTACCTTGAATCAATCTTCTTTAAAAAAAAGTCCTGCTTTTTAATATTGTAACTATGATATTCTATCTCTGAAATAAACTTAGTTTTTCTAAAATTATTCTCTTCATGTGTCTGTGTGAGACGAGCACGTTTGTATGCATGTTTGTATGTGTGTGTGTCTGCACATGTGTGTACATAGCCCCAAGGCTGCTGACAGGAGTCATCTTCCATGGCTCTTACATCTTGTTCTTGGAGGCAGTGCCAGAGTCTCTTGCTCAAACACAGGACTTGCCAAATGGTGAGTCTAGTTAGCCAGAATTCCTTGTCTCCATTTTTCAGGGCTAGAGTTACAGGCAGGCTACCACGACCACCTGGCATTTACCTAGGTTCTGGAAATCTGAACTCTGACCCTCTTGCTTGGTAAGCACTTTACTAGCTGAGCTGTCTCCCCAGTCCACAAGTTTCTTTTCTTCTAGATACAGAATATAGTATTGTTTTGAGCCATACCTATTGAGAAACCCCCTTAAAATAATTATCAGGCATTATTTGTGTCCCGTGTCTTATTTCAAAAACACACGTGGGCTGGAGACGTAACTCAGCAGTTAAAAGCACTCTCTGCCCTTGCAGAGGATGCAGATTCAGTTCCTAGCATCCACATGGTGGCTTACAATCGTTTTCAGTTCCAGAGGACTTGATGACATCTTCTGTCCTCCACAAGCACTTGTATGCATGTATGAAGCATACATGCAAACACACAATACCACCCCTAAATTAATAAATACCAACCAAGTACCTTTTTTCTAGCAACTAACTTGCTTCAGTGTAGAAAAGGAGGTGCCATATTAGTAACTGTTTAACTCTATATTCTTTGACACACTTCCTAGCTAGCCACAGTTGCCTGTGCTCTTCATGAGGAATATGCTTTTATGTGCAATGTATATTCTCCAGCATAAATCATGGCTTATAAAACAATGATTAGCCAAAAGGGCAGTGATAGGCCAAGGAACATCTTCCTTCCTTGTATCTGTTTCGCTAAGACATGGCTGCTTCAGGCATGCAGAATCCTTGCTTTGCACACACTTTGTGGAGACCAGGAATGTTAGCTGACTTTTAACACTTTTCCCAACAAGTCATCTTCTTTGTCTTACTTATTCTCAGAGTATCTGACTTTCATCTGACCTTGGGAGAGTTAAATCAACACAGAAACTTATATCAGGCTCTGTTAGATGGAGTATGACTTAGGGTTTCTATTGCTGTGAAGAGAGACCATGGCCACGACAACTCTTAAGATAAACATTTAATTGGGTTTTGCTTACAGGTTCAGAAGTTTAGCCCATTATCATGTCAGGAAGCATGGTGGTACACAGGTAAGACATGGTGCTGGATAGGAACCAAGAGTTCTATTTCTGGATCAGTAGGTATGAGGAAGAGAGAGAGACACTGGGCCTGGCTTGAGCATCTGAAACTTCAAATCCCACCCCCAGTGACATGGTCTTGCCCACTCCAACAAGGCCACACCTCCTAGTAGTGCCACTTTGTATGGAGACCATTTTCTTTCAAAGTACTACTGAGTATAACTTTGAACGGCAGGTTTCAAAGTTGTTTTGGAATATCTGAAGAGATTTGGACTTCCCTTGAAGGTGTTCTTGAATGAAAACTGCATTCATATACTGACAAATATTAATGGATAATGAGTAAGCTCAAGTCACATCAAGAACACAGCACATCAAAAAAGACAAAAAAGAAAGCTGACCTGTACTCCCAAAACTCACATTCCTCATCTATTAGAAATCATTATTCAAATGTTTGCTCTAGAAAACCAACGTTGATAAGAAGGTACTATGTTTTGTTTCACACTGACACAAACATGAGAAAAGTGTTATTATAAATGATAACATGTTGGGGACTATTGTTCATAAATCACTCACTCAATAAAATCCAACTTATTGTTGTACTTTGCATCCTTTCCTTTGTGCTTATTTATGCAGAATCCCATTATAGACATCATAACACATACACATTTGCAGTTCATATTTGAACTGGAGTCCTGTTTATCTTTATTTGAATTATAGTATTATATTACTATTTGTTACTAGTTTTGTGTTTCATTAAACACTTTAGCAATATTGATACTATCTCTTAAAATAATGGTTATACTACAACACTCCTCTAGCTGAAAAAATGCAGATCATCACGTGCCCAGACCGAAAGAGATGATAGTTAAATGTTAACCAAAACAACTTGATAAACACATTCCCTGGCGCTCACATGCTACTTTTAAGAATGTTTTTAGACAGGTGTGGTGGCACACATCTGTAATTCCAGCATTTGGGGGGTTGAGGCAGGGGCATCAGGAGTTCAAGTAATCCTCACCTATATAACAAGTTCAAGAACACTGTATTAATTCTTTTTTGTTGCTATGACAAGACACTATGACCAAGGCAACTTATAAACGAGTTTAACTGTGTTTATGGTTACAGAGGGGTAAAGTTTATGGTGGTGGAGTGAAGCAAGAGGCAGCAGCTGCAGTAGCACCTGAGAGCTCACATCTTGATCTTCAAGTAGGTGGCAGAGAGCACACTGGGAAGAGTACTGGTGTTTTTGAACTTCATGCCCACTGCCAGTGACCCATCTCCTCCAACAAGGCTAAGTCTTCTAATTCTTCCCAAACAGTTCTACCAACAGGGGACCAAGTGTTCAAACATATGCACTTATTGGGGCCCTTCTCATTCAAACCACTACTGCCAGCCTGGTCTCTCTAAGACCTTATCTCAGAAAAAAGTAAAAGGTAAATATGCTACATTCAAATCTGCTCATCAGTTACAGCTCATAAGCTGTTTAAAAAAAAGAAAGAAACCAATTACTATGATGTTTTGAGGGTCAAATACAAGAAAAATTTCGAAAGGTACATAAGAGATCAACTTTGAAGTACTGCTCCAGTAAAAATCCAAGTGGAGAAATTCCTCGTGGTTATGACGTTCTCTTTGACATCAAGAAAAGGAAATTATATGACAAAGAAGGCAAACAGGCAGTTAAGGAGGATGGAGAAGCTGGTGACTCTGGCTCTCCCACTGGCATCTTTGCTATGTCCTTTGGAAAAGGGGGAGGATGAAGAGCGGAAGGAGAGGTTAAAATTGTGTGCATCATCTCTTAGAAACCTTAGGACATTTGTATGAAGGCACAATGAGAAACTTGGCTCTGCACAAGAATGTGACTCACGACAAATGTGAAGGCCAAGATGCTAAGAGACAAGTAGGAGAGTGACGTCACCACTGTATGTGGCAGGTACTGGAATGGGGTGGTTCAGCAAATTCAGTCTGTGTATGGAGTGCCAGGGCCGAGCTGAAGAGATCACTCTAATGTAATAGATACAGAAGCTCAATGAAAGGAAACCAGGCCAAGAGAAGACTCTGAAAGTTCATACTGACAGAGACATGAAAGATGGCTAGACTATAACTTTCCATAATGAAGGAGACCAAGGACCAAGACTGGAGCCAGAAATCTATCATTTTGTTTGATCAGGACAGTGATCTTTTTGCTCAGTTGGAAGATCTTTCTATGTGAACGGATGTAAAAGCTGCTTGAAGCACTGTTCAGCTTCCAAAGGGGAATTTTCACCTTGAGGACCAGGGAACCATAGTTCTCACCTTTCATTCAGATCAGATGGTTACCCGTGGTAGATAACAGATGTGTGTCCAAGGAAGGTAAGTCAATTTGTTCTGCCCATATGATAAAGAACACCAAATCAGAAAGTAAACTTTCCTGAAAATGGCTTTCAATAAACTCTTTGAAAAAAAATTCTTCTTGTAGGCCAGGGAACAGAAGAGACTAATGAAGTGGCTCATGCAGAATGGGGGATTTTGATGTAAATCAAGAAAGAGGGTGCCCTGAAAATGGTGATGTACGGGAGAGCTCCAGACTACATTCTGTCATTCCTGAGACGGTGGTCAGTGTCATACCTCTCAATGGCGCCAGGGCATAGCGTTTGGTTTTTGTTGTTTTTATTGTTTTCAGCATGGAAACTGAAGCTAGAGCCTTCTGCATAGTGGGCAAGCCCTCCAAACTGTGCGATATATCCAAGTCCTTTAAATAATTTTTACTACTATTATTTTAGACGTGGTCTCCCTGAGATAATCTGACTTGGCCTCTAATGTTCTCTGTACCTCACAGCCAGGCCGTGAACTTTCAGGATTACAAATCTGTATCACCAGACCCAGCTTGGCTGGTCCTTAAAATGCAGGGATTAATCCCGGACTATAATCAGAATACACTACTACTTAGCCTTGTTTGTGTTTTACTATTAAGATATAGTATCGTTTTTAAAATTAGGTGCAGAATGAACACATATATTTAAGTCCCAAGTTTGGTACCTGGGACCATATTGGTGTCCAAGGGGCATGCTGTAGCCGGGGCCATGCTGATCTGAGTAACCTGCACTGCCACCTGGGGTCATGGTGATATCTGGGCCCAGGCTGCTACCGAGGACCATGTCTGGGTTCGTGGTCCTACCACAGCTTGGGTCTGTATTGATGTCTGTGGCCCATGGTAATACAAAAGGTCATACAGATGCCCAGGGTCTAGATAGCAACCAGTGGCTATATTGGTGTCTGAAGCCATACTGCCATTCGGGCCTTGCAGATCTGAGTGGTCTGTGCTGTGCTGCCCCCCTTCCCCGCTCCCGGGACCACCTCTGGGTCAAAGCTCCTGCTGCAGCGGTGAAGATGTGTTCGGCCCGTGTTGCCACAGAGATCAAAGGAATCATGAATGTTGAAATCCAAGGGCCCTGTTGAGCCAGCCCAATCCCTCACCGGCGCTGGGATAGCTGGCCCTCCCCCTCAGTGGGCACTGCAGCAGGAGACTTGGCCCTGCTCCCAAGAGAGAGCTGCCCTCCCCACTGGGCTCGGGAGAAATGGCCCCACCCCTCGACATGAGAGATCTGGCTCCGCCCCTTGCCTGAGAGGGGTGGTCCTAGCGGCCTGGACTGACCTGCTCAACTACCACCTAGACCCACATCCTGCGCCTTGGGCTGGCCCACCATAATATCTCCCCTATCTGTGACCTGCTGGTGTCCGTGAAGGGACAGGGCCTGCTAAACAATAGCTGCAGGATCTCCATGAATCAGGGCAATAGCAGGAGTTTTGGTGAGGGCCCGCTGGTGCCAGAGGCCTTGAAGCAGACCAAAGACACCTGGCAAAGAACATTTTGTGGGCGGGGCTGATCGGACAAAGGGTTGTATCATGTGATACACTGCAGCTCCTGATGTCACTACGATGAATAAGATGTGAGAAAGATGGAGAGATTTTTATTGATCATTTTGGGGGGTTCTCTTTTGGGGGATGCTGCAGGGTTGAGGGAGGAGATGGAGGGACTAGGAGGTGAGCAGGACTGAGGAGCATGATGTGAAATTACCAATAAATTGTGTTATATAAAAAGCTCCAGTTTTGCCCTGTGTGGATGATAACTCCAGCATGCAAGATAATATTTAATACCTATAAAAGGACTTAGCAAGGGAGAGAGAGACAGCTCAGTACTGGCTACTCTTGCAAAGGGCCTGGGTTTGGTTCCCAGCACTTACATGTGGCTCACCGCCATCTATAGGTACCTACATGGTGCACAAACATTCATGAAAGCAAAACGTTCATTTACATAAAATAAATAAATCTGACTTTAAAATTAAGAACAAAAACCTCTGTAAAAAAAAATCCCTCTAGCATCTGTTAGGCTATACTTCAAAACTGGCTCAGCTGTTTAGGTGAACAAGGCTAGGTCAAAATATTATGTTGTGTGTGTGATCCTTTCTTGATAAGCTGTGGAATTAAAATTCTACATTTAACTTTCAATTACCAAAATGAAAACTTGCTCGGTGCGGTGGGACACACCTGTAATCCCAGCACTTGAGAGGTAGCAGCAGGAGGGTCAGGAATTTAAAGCTAGCATCAGCTACATCACTGCATAGTGAATTTGAGGCCAACCTGAGCTACAAGGAGACCTTGTACTTGAAGAAGGGAGGAGACAAAACCGAATTTTTAGAGGAGTGTTTATCTTATTATTTGTATTAAGTCGATTGGCTGTGATGCTTCTGCATTCTATCAATTCAAGTATTGCTCAAAATTGATATAATTATAGTTTAAATCTGTTGTTGGGAACAGAAATACCTTTCAAAAAAGAGGCTTATCATATGTGACTTCTTAAGGGCTTACCCTTCTAGAATTACTTTCTTGTCTGCCTGCCTCTGCCTCCCAAGTGCTGGAATGTGCCCCACTGCCAGGCCCATAAAGATGCTCTTTAGCATATTTTCTAAATCTTCTCACATAGCTTCAAATCACAAATCATATCCAGTTTATAAATATGGGAACTCTTCCCCAAAATTCATTCCTGGTAGGTCTGGGCTCACTGGTCCATTGACTAATTTGGTGGCTCAAAACTATCTGTAACTCCAGTTCCAGAGGGTCTGACACCCTCTTCCAGACTCCACAGGCACTACCACACACATGATACACACACATACATGCAGGCAAAACACTCATGCGCATAAAATGAAAATAATTTTTTCTTTTTTAAAGGATTTTTTGCCCTATTTTATGGGCCTCAGCTGTTATAAAACCATGAATGTCATGGTCTGGGGAAACTTATCTTCCTCAGTATCTTCTAATTCTAGCTCATGTTTGGCTTCCACATGCTCATTCTTGTGTAGAAGACTCTTTTCGCTGTTTCAGTACCAAGCCAGGCGACTCAAATGAGTAAATATTTATCAAGTGCCTAGTATGTGTAAAAAAAATTGGATTTTTAAAACATGTATAAGGAATGATGAACTGACTTAGCAGATAAAAGTCCTTGTTATGCAAACTTAAAGACCTGAGTTCAGTCCTATATAAAGGTAGAAGGAGAGAACTGACTCCCACAAGTTCACACATATGTCATGACATGTTTAAACACACACACACACACACACAAATAATAATGATGATTATTATAAATAAATAAAAGTTAAAAGTATATAAGCAAAAATTAAAAGTTAAATTTTTGTGGTTAGGCAGAGAATCATATATAGATTGTAAAAGTATGAATTATATCAAATGTGATATAAATAATTTAAATAACAGTCTGGCATAGTTTGGATCTTAAGTGTCCTCCACAGATCAAAATATTAAGGACAGCATGTATTCTCACTCTTCCTCCCTTTTAATTCCTAGCTCTAAGGTTTTGTTCTCTCCTGAAGCTTTGCCTGGCCAGAGTGTGCTGCCCTGCACAAAAACATCAGGGTGAGCCAGTCTTAATCAGGAAGCATCCAAGTCTGTAAACTAAAATAAACATTCTCTCCTGATAAGTTGATTATCTTGGGTGTGTCTTGGAGTAGTGCAAAGCTTACTGACAGTCTAAGATAAAACTAAAAGATATGAGAAGTCCCTTATTGTCTCATAGCTCTAAAGATTCAAGTTAGCTACAGAGAAGCAGAGAGAACACAAGAGAGGGTGAACTTGGGAGAACTGGGTTACTCTGAGAGCACTGATGTCGTCCCAGGATGCATACGACTTCACTGGGTGGAGGAAAAGTCATACATATGACTCATATCCACAAATACATAGGCAACCACATGTGTGACATGACAACATGTGGCATCTACACACACACATAAGGTGTATTCTAAGCCGGTGCAGTCCTAGCAGATTTATATCTGAGCAGATGTAATTCTAGGGCTCTTGGTAGAAGTATTACAGAAGGGGACTCTTTCTTCTGGGATTGGTGACCCATTCTGCTGCCAAGGATCTTAATGGAGCAAGTCCACCTGATATAACAGAGATGAAACAGGGAAAGGCAAATACCCAAGCAGAGAAAGAAACACTTGATTTGTTTTATCTGAATGTTGATGGAGGAGAGAGAGCCAATGATCAACTCTGAAGTCTAATTTGGCAATTTTAAATCACCTGTGTTTAATATATAGGTACATGTGAGTATAAGTGAGAAAGCAGCTTTAAAGTGTCTCCTAAATGGTCTTCCCCAGGGAAGAACCCCTCAACTGCTTATCCAATATCAAGCTGTCAGCCCTGAGGTCATATACATACAGATATCATTATACAGCCTGAGCGGGTTGTAGTTAGAGATTAGGATTATAGAAACAAAGAGGCCATGGATTAGAAAGAGAGCAAGGGGAGCATGGAAGGGCTTGGAGGGAAGGGGAGAGATTATGTGATTTATTATAGTCTCAAAAATTAAAAGAACATACAAAGAAAAAAGATGTAAAAAGCTTTTACCCATTTGTTTTTGTTTTGGTAGCCTAGTTTTTATTGCTTAATAGAGTTTTTCCCCCATTTGAGGATATTTTTGATGATTCTCATTAGACTAATTTCTGATTGTCTGAAAATTAAAAGTTTATAGTCAGAATTCCCAAGACTAATATGAAGGCAGAAAAGCAACTATTATGAATATGGAAGATGATGTTGCATTATATACTGATTCCTAATTGAGATTTAACCAACAGTCCTGAAAAAACTGAATATTCTGGAAGCAGGGCAAAGTATAGTTTTCTTTTTTATCTTTTCTTATGTGTTTGTGCCTTTATGAACTTATATGCATCATGTGGGTGGGTGTGCCTATAGAGTCCAGAAGAGGGCGTCAGATGCCCTGAAACTGAAGTTACAGATGGCTGGCTGTGTGCTGTCTGGTGTGGATGCTGGAAACCAAACCTGATTTTTGGCAAGATCAGTAAGTGCTGGCTCTTCATCACTGAGTCATCTCTCCAGCCCCAAATACAATATCCTAACACTAAAATGTAAAGAGACAACATTCTCTATACTTAGAACTTTGAAGTATTAGTTCTGCTTGTTTCCTGAGCCCTACCCTTTAAGTAGCACTTGGATTTAACACCATTTCACAGATTCCTCTGCACTTAAAGTACTTGGTAAGCCAGCCTGCCTCCATTTTAGGCTTAAGAGCCATCTTATAGTGAAAACAAACTAGGTTCACTCCTGTTCATGGTTAAGTCTCTGTTTCTCAAGGATTGGGCTATTCCCCACCTGTAACCTTAACTACAAATGGTTCTGTACCACGTCTTTGTTTCAAAGGGTTATTATGACCACCTATGACTACCTCATTATAGCTACCTGTGGTTATGACTACCTTGTTATGACCGCCTTGCAACCATGTCTTTGTTTCAGGAGGTCATTATGACTAACTTGTTATGCTTACATTCTGCTCCTATATATAACTCAGACTATTTGCCCACCAAATCCCTGTTTGGAAACTCCCTACCCCTGAGCTATAAAAGCCTTGTCTTCTTCATGTATAATGCTGACTTCTTGAATCCCACCTTAGGGGGAGGCAGTCCATGTATATGGATTAAAAAATAAAGTTTGTTTTAATTAATTGTTTGCTTTAATTAATTTGGTCATGGTGATGAGAGTTGCTGGCCTTTCCTCTTAGAATCTTTAGGGTTAGAGTCTTTTTCAGTTGAAGGGAGACATTAAAAGGCCTGGAGAAGTTCTAAGCAAAGATGTCAGACACTTGTGATGGCTAATCTTGCTTATCAGTCTGATTGGATTGAGAAGGACTTCTAAGACAATACAGCACACTTGTGAGTATGTGTCTGTAAGGTTGTTTCCCTAGAAAATTGATGAAGGGAAGAAGATCCAGTCAGAGCGTGGGCAGCACCCCCATGAGCTGGGGTGGCAAAAGGAATAATCCTGCTGCACACCATTCCTCTCTGCTCTCTGGCTGCCATGGTGTGAGCTTCTCCACTTCCTCCTCCCTCCCTCCCCACCATGATAAACTGAAGCTTCAGAAATGGTGAGTCAGAAGAAACCTCTCTCTTAGCTGGGCAGTGGTGGCACATGCTTTTAATCCCAGCACACGGGAGTCAGAGGCAAGCGGATCTGTGTGAGTTCAAGGCCAGCCTGGTCTACAAGAGCTATTCCAGGACAGGCTCCAAAGCTACAGAGAAACCCTGTCTCGAAAAACCAAAAATAAAATAAAATAAAAAAGAAAGAAAGAAACCTCTCTCTTAAATTGCTTATGCCACACACTCTGTCACAATGACAAAATCCAATGAGCAGATCTGTTTTCTTCTCTAGCAATAAGAATCCCAGTTTCCAGGTGAGCCATTCCTGCTCAAGCAAGACCTGGCAGCCTGACCTTTGCAGCTGGAGGTTGCAATATGATTAACTTTTGCCTAAGTCTTACATATAACTTCTAGAAAAGTCTCCTTGGAGAAAGGTGGTGTGTCTTTCCTGTTCCTGTGGGCGTGGATGTCTTGGACAATGAGGATGGCGATGGTAAGGTAGGAAGCAGAAAAGACTAGGGAGAAGCCTAGTCTCCCAAATTGTAAAGCCACTGTGTTTTCCTTGAACTGTCGTCTATCACGGGATCTTTGAAAATATAAAACAGAAAACAATCACATAATTATAGTTACTTTCATTTGAATTTGTATATCATGTGTAAAGCTACTAATGTATCCAGTTTGCATTTCAAATCAGTTAAAATGTTCCACTGTGGGTTTCTAATCTGATTCCTTTTTAGGGAGAAGTCAGGATCTTTCCTTTGGAATATGCTTTCCGTAGAAGTCTAATTTCTTTTTCAGTCTATCCCAGCTTCCTAACTTGAACTAAACAAATCTGCATGTTTGGCTTAAACATTTGCTGAAGGATACACGAGCAACCCGAAATTTTAGGAAGAATTTTCTTGGGTTGATTGTGGTGGTAGAAGCTTTGTAAACGCAGCTCTCAATCACCTGCCTGTGAGGAAGGTGAATCGTGAGTTCAAGGCTAACTTGAAATATATACATAACATAGAGAGAGAGCCTGAGAGCCTGCATTTTAAAAATTATCTTAAATAAAAAAAATTTAAAAATTATGCAGTCTTGATTATTACAGTTTTATATATGGTTTTATAGTTGGACATAATTTCTCTCACAATCTATCCTATAATNTTTATTTTATATATTATAATATTTATTTAGAATTTTAATAATTATAATTACCTAGATTTATAATAATTACTTATATATTTTATGTAATATAAATCTTTATATTTAATATTTATATATAACATATTAATATGTATATACTATATATAAATATTGTATATTTAATTATTTTTATAATTATTTCTATTATAACAATTATTTAGAATTAATTCGATTCAAAATTCTATTCTTAAAGACACCAACTGAGTGTAATGTCCCTGTCTATAATCCTAGCTCTCTGGTGTCTAAAGCAGGAGTATTTAAGATTTTAGGCCAGCCTGGTCAAATTAGCAAGATCCTGTCTACAAAAACACAAAGGGCTGGAAGTGTAGCCCCAGGTTCCACTCCAGTGCTGCAGATGCAACCCACAGCAACCCACAGGGGCTCTTCTCTCCCCAGGTGGGCTCTCCTGCTACTCCAAAGACAACCAAAGGCCCTATCCACTAGGTGCTTTGCTGGCAGTGACTGTTGGAACTGAACTACTCAGAATTTCCCATATTCCCAAAAGATGCCACAGTCCATCTGCTTCTGGGCAAGGTCTCACCAAAACTTGAAGTACTATATACAATCCACTATGTCAAAAGGTATTTTTATCACAATTTTGATTAAGTCAAAAAACTTTCAAAGCATCCCTGCAAAATATGTTAAACAGGAAAGTGCCAAAGACTACGAAACCTCAGCTATGGCTTTTTCCCCAAAGTTCCAACATCTACTCCTTGTTTAGTAAGAACTATAAATGTTTTCTGTACATACTTTATCATTCATGTATTAGGGATTAGAAAAATCTTAGGCTTTGGTAAAAAATAATGTGATAATGAAACAACCAGGTTTGGGCTAGTCAGCAAAAAGAGGATTTGTAAAGATTTCAATAATCTGGATTTTCTTGCCCAAGAAGATCTACCTGAAAAGTTTAAATTCCCTGATAGTAACACTGCCTATGTAATAAGTCAGATCAGGCCGAATTAGTAAATCCAGGTTTAATCTGAGCATAGCAAAGCAACTCCCAGACGACCCTTAGGAAGTCAGGGGAGGAATCACACGGCAAATATGGCTACGGGTCTTATATAGCCTGTAGGCATGGTCTTAAGCAGCCCAGGGAGGGGCTAACTTTTGGTGGGCTTTCTTAGGGGTGAGGTTTGGAATGGGAGGCATGAGACCAGAGTGTGGAATGCAGCCCCTAGCTGGAGATCCCCAACAATACCCAAAATGGATTCTGAACTATTCCCCTTTTCTTATGTATTCCCTTCAAACTCAACATTTCCCCCACGGAGATTGCATGCACATTCTTATTTTGACAGCTCAGGGAGGAGGATGTTGCCACCGCTATATTTCTTGGATCTCTGTGACTTGAGTTTTATAGGATTTTAATTCCTTTTAAATGCTCCAATATTGCAATGACTTGATGACTACTAAAAATAACTGGCTTCAGGTGATTTAGACACAAATACGCAACTCTGAGACTACTGAGTGTTTTGTTGGAAGTGTTATCCCAGCCCCTGGCATCCATATATCCAAAGAGTCTGGAATGTTTGGGTGGAAGTTCCACCCCAAGCCCCTTACCCTGGGAGCTGCCTCAGTTCAGACTCTCCCCTCGAGAAAAGCAGGCCAAACAATGACCCCTCCCTAGAGATGCTCAAGACCACTCCCACAGGGTATTCAAACCACCCCCAAAAGAACAAACATATGCTTTCCCAGTCTTCCTTTCCCATCTCATCTCTGGGGGACTGGAAGGCAATCCGAGAGTGTTTGCATCCATTAAACCTGGGCTTTTCTAATTCAGTTTGATTTGGTCTGATTTGGATTATTGCATCAGTGGAGAGGCTTATTGGGGTGCAGAAACTTTTCACTGGGTAATGGGATACGTACATACTTACTTAGGGTTATGTAAAACTGGCCTCCCTGGTATTCACAAGAGTACCCTTCATGGGTCAGAGCCAGAACATCCTTCTGAACCCTCCACCTGGCCCTGTATCACTTTTCTTAAAAAAAGGGGGGGGAATGATATGATTTCTAGTTTGTGGGGATTATTTTTAAATGGTTACATTCTGATTTGTCCATTTCAAAAGTGATTTCTCTATAATAAAGGCTGGCACCTTAGTTTCGTTGCTGTAATAACATTCTCTACAAAAGCAATCTAAGAGGGAACCAGGCACTTAAGTTCACAGTTAAAAGTCCATCAATGAGCAGAAATCACAGCAGCAAGGGCCTGAGGCATCTAGTCACCTATGATCTATGATCAGAAACTGAGAAAATGGATGCATATCAGCGCTTAGCTAATTTTGCTCACACTCTCAGATAGTCCAGGATGCGGCCTAGGAAATGGGCAGGACATCCTATTTCAATTAACATATCAAGACAGTCCTCCACAGACATGTCCAGAATCTACCAGGGTAATTCTGACTTCTGATCAAGCAGATTCAGCAACTGTTATCAACAACTGGTAGGAAATCACTGGCTGGGAGGAAAGGCTCACTGAAGAACAGAATGAAGCAGGATCTGACATAGAAGCTTTGTGATAAATCATATATCTCTTATTTCTGCCTCTTCTGAGGACAGCATATAGTATGCATAGTATATAAATTTGTGGACTGAATTCCCAGTGTTAATTTACTGGTACACACCTTTAATACCAGAACTGGAAGGTAGAGGCAGGCAGGTCTTTGTGAGTTCAAGGCTAGCCTGGTCTACAGAGTGAGTTCCAGAACAGGAGCTACATAGCAAGACCCTGTCTCTACAAACAAACAAACAAACAAACAAACAAACAAACCAGTGTAAGGGAGAAGATGGCATCAATCATTTGTGCTATCTGCTATTTCTAATTTGTAAATCCAGTAGTATATTATCTTCTTCACTAACTCATTCTCAAGCTAAAAATCAGAGCCTGAAAGAGAACCTTTCTTTTTTCAAAAACAGAAACAAAAGCCCACTATTGGGTTTATATTTCTTCTCTGCTTCTACTGGAATCAAGTTCCAGTGAAGAAGAAACCGAGACTCTTTCCCGGAGTCCTCTTTCCAAGGCAGGGGCAGCTAAGACTTCATTGACCCATGATGTCATCTATTCTATCATCTCCTAGGAAGCGTCAGGAGTAACTGACTCACTCTGCTTGTCTGTGCTTTCTCCAGCTGTTCAGCTGACTACTGCATAAGAACACACTACTTTGTCTCCTTGATCTGTCCATAGCTTGCCTGTGCATAGGTCTCTTACAAATACATTTTGTCTTTATATATTTGAACATTATATATATATATGTACACACACATATGTGTGTACATATATATATATATGTACACACACATATGAAAGCATTGTCCCAAAAATGTAGAAACAGGCCTGGTGAGATGACTCAGCTGGTAAACATGCTTGCTTTGCAAGCGTGATAACCTGAGTTCAATCCCAGGAATCCACATGAAAAGCTGTATGTGGTAGAAAGCATCTATAATTCCAGCTCTCCAATAGTGAAATGAGAAATGCAGAGAGAAGAATCACCTGGAAGTTCAGGGGTCAGCTAGCCTGGAGTACACATTGCCATAGACACTAGTGATTCCCTGCTTCAGAACAAGGCGGAAGGTGAGAACCAGTCCATCCAAGTTGTCCTCTGACATCTGGGTACATGCAAGCCACAGATACATACACAGACACACGGAAACAGGGAGAATTTAACAAATAGTAGAGAGCATGTGTGTTGGCTTCAGGTCCAAAAGTCTGAAGTTGTTGTGTTGGAATGGTGGGAACAGCACGGAGCGTCACAAACTGCTTTATATCGAAATGAGAACAGAAGCATCTGCCTTCCAGAGTTGTTGTGAGAAGCAAATGGTATAACTCATGAAAGTGCCTAGAACAGTTGCTGACACATGGTAAGCGCTTGACAAATATTACTGTCAATTCTTCTACACCAGATTGCATTACTAATGCAGCCAGCAGAAAGAATGCAAGCACTGGTTTGAAAGGAGATCCCAAATGAAAATTATGTATAACACCAAACACTGTTTCTAAACCAGTCACTAATCATTAAAGAAAGCAGTGCCCCGCATGCTGCAGCAGAAAGAAAATCGTTCAGTGTTCTTGACGATTTGAACTGTTTTCGGATGCACACAGCTCAGTACAAAAGGATGGCTGGCTCTGGGGACTTTCATCTGCATTGCAGAGAGCAATGCAAAGATCATTTACATCAGAACTTGCCGTTGGCTCCATATGGCATGTATTCCCATTTACTGGGTTCACTGCCCTCTCGTTAGGGCTTCAGTGATCAGGATAGGAACCGCCCATTTCTTTATGCGTGGCTAACTGAAAGCATAAGGAGAAGAGGCAAAGGAAAGCATCCTTCCCTGCGAGACTCGGCCCTTGAGTTAGGATTAACACTTAATCCTGTCCAGGAATAGCTGCCTCTGGCCTAAAGAGCAGGCAAAACGCAGGTGACACAAGGTGTATGTGTATGGGTTGCAATCATGCATGGTGTTCTTGGCCATCCCACAGAGGACTGAGGTTGATTGAATTAAGTACAGCCATCTTCCTTTCCTTCAGTACAAAGCCTTGTTCGCACAGGGCAAATGGGCATTTCTAGCGACATATAATCACGTGGTTTGTGTTAGCAACTAACGTCACCCTCAAAAGACTGATTAGGAGTGAGCTGATCCCTTTCCATGCCCCTCCCTTAGAGCGGAAGGAGACAAGTACTGTATTCTCCTTACTTCACGAGAGTAAAGTGGAAAGGGTCCTCCTCTCCCAGGGCAAAGTCAAACAACTAATTCCTTTTCACAAGGAGACTTTCTTTTCCTTCGACTGATTGCATCAAAAGATTGCGTAAGTCCTTCAAACGAGGAATTTTATGCTTCGGTCTTCATGAGGAGTTCGGTGGCAGGAAGAAGAAACACTAAAGCTTACAACACTCATCCTCTTCCCCGCAACCAGAGTGTGCAGGATGTGTATATAGAGAGAACTGGAACACTGCAACACATGCACAGAAACTTGAGGCTCTGGAGTATCCAGAAAGATCGCAAACTAGTATCAAGAATTGTGTCCCACTGAAATTCTGAACGTGGCCTTCTTTGGAAATAGGGCTGCTGTAGATGTATTTAGTTGAGGTCATTGGATGGGCCCTATTCCAGTGTGACTGGTAAGCCTTATATAAGAAATTCGGCCCTACATATGCAAATACAGGAAGCCCCCTGTGAAGATGAAGGTAAAGTAGAGATCAGGTTTTTACAGCAAAGGTAACCCAAAGATTTCCATGAAACCATGAGAAACTGGGGGGAGACCTGCATCAGGTTCAACCTCCCAGCCCCGAGAAGGGACAAGCTTTGCTGACACTCCTAGTGTGACAAGGACCTGTAATCTCCAGAACTGTCATGATGAAGGAGGGTCATCTGTCTATGTGTTACTTTCATTGGTTAATAAAGAAACTGTCTTGACCTTTTGATAGGCCAGCCCTTAGGTGGGTGGAG